>JASXSY010000884.1:0-72775 GCA_034509805.1 Sipha maydis | reverse complement strand
AACATGTAACAAATTTTAATTTTCCTAATTGTAAATGAGATATATATAAAAATGTAAAATATATCATTGAATTACGAATGCATTAATATAGTGAAATTTCAAATTCAAGTCGGTACGAGTTTACCTTAATAGATGACTTGAAACTTTTTGTAGTTCGTTTTTTTTTTATACATATTTACAAATTAAGTGGGTGAGACTAACATAAATGCAAAAAAAAAATTTAAGTGACACCCTAATATACACTGTATTAGTACATGGTTGACGGTTACGAGTGACTATGGCGAATGACAGGGGCTGTGTGTGTTGTATCAAAATTAATAACTACACTAATAAATTATGTAATATTTATTATGTATCATATCAGGGCTGTCGTAAAATTTAGTGAGGCCTGGAGCAACTTAAAGCATGAGGCCTATACAGTGGCAAACCATAGGCGGTTGTGGGGTCTTAACCCTCTTCCAATAAAATAAAACCAACATTTTGAGGCCTGAGATAAAATTATTCCAATGCCCCCTTCCTTCTCGACGGCCCTGTATCATATATAATCTATGTATAAAAGAAAGTGTACTTTTAAACAGCATTTTCTGGGTCAGCTAGTATATAATACACTGCAATATCAGCACATAGTTCCTTTATGTAAGCGCATTTCTTATATGTATATAAAAAATGTATAATACAAATAAGTTACTTATTAATAAACGTAATTAATTAATTTAATTTTTTTGTTCTTTAAAATTATAATAGTATTTAATTATTAAATAAAAAAAAAAAATTGTTTGTAATCAAAATTATGAAGATATATTTTTTTGTTTCGTTTTGACTAATGAAAATTATGGTCTCCTTATACATATCTAAAATGTATATTTGTTTGAGTTAAAAGTTGATGAAATTGTATCTTGACAGGTTAAAAAAAATTAAATTAAAAATTACATAACCCATATAAAATTAACATAGATAATATTATACCTTGTATACGTAGTGTTGTACAAAGGTAAAATCTAGTTTACAATAATCAGATAAAGGTCTAGTAAGTATCTTCTAAAATTAAACGACTGAAGAATATTAATTTCCCACACTCTGCGCCACACAGTGGTCTGTATTCTAAATTGGCTTACATTAATTAATAACTTTTTAATATGAATTAAAAACATAATTAAAAGTATCAGTTCTATTAGTTTTTAAGATGCTGAATCCAAATTACTTATCAGTTTTTAAATCAACATCAATTAATTTACGTGCTTTAAGGATGTATTCAAATATAATATTAACTTTTTAATCAACCCCTACTTATGGGCAGTGCCAGATTTAGGGGAGGGCTGAGTAGGCTGCAGCCCAGGGGCTCCCAAAAATTCGGGGTCCCACAATTTTATGGTATTGAAATGAGGATACAGAAAAAATATTTTATTTATATTTACACATATTTAATTAAATAATATTGAACATCAATTTAATTTATTATTATATAAATAGTTAATTGTTACTACAACTAAATAAAATAATAAAGGTTATTTAATAAGTAGAAAATAATATTTAGGATCTTTTGTTCAAAAGGACGGGGGCTTTGACATGGATGTAAAACATAGGATTAAGTGCGGGTGGATGAAATCGAGAGAAGCATCGGGCGTGTTATGCCATAAGAAAATTCCAATGAGGCTGAAAGGTAAATTTTATAAAAGTGTAGTGAGACCAACTATGCTTTATGGTTCAAAGTGTTGGGTGGTTAACAGGAGAATAGAACAAAGTATGAGTATCGCGGAAATGAGAATGCTTAGATGGTTTAGTGGAGTGACAAGAGAAAATAGAATAAGGAACGAATACGTAAGAGGTAGTGTTGGTGTAGCGCCAATTGTGGACAATATGAGTGAAAATAGGCTGAGATGGTTTGGGCATGTGATGAGGTGAGAGGAAACGAATGCAGTAAGAGTGATTATGAAGATGGACGTTGAAGGGAAAAGAGGAAGAGGAAGACCAAAAAAGAGATGGTTGGAGACTATGGAGAGTGACATGAGGGCTGTCGGTGTGTGCAGAAGAGATGTGATTGACCGAGTGAAGTGGAGGTGTAGGACAAGGGTGGCCCACTCCAAATAGTTGAGAGGAAAGCGAGGCAGAAGAAGAAGATTTAATAAGTAGAAAAATATATTTTCTTGTTTATGGCTAAGAGGCCCCCACATAATTAAATCCGCCCCTGCTTATGGGTAATAGAGGATGTTAATTTTTTTAAAATTAAATAAGTACATCTATCAATATTTAACATTATAATATAACTTTAAACTACTACGTTAACAATTACTATTAATATCACTATCACTATCACAATCACTGTTCAAAATTATTTTGACGGATGACCTGTTTTATTTTTATCATTATATTTTATTGACACATTATTCACTGAAGGTAATTTAAATATTGTTTTTAGCCATGCACTGTTATTTTTAATAAATATGTGAATATTTCTATTAGATTGTATCCATTTTCGTGAAAAAACTATCGTAAAATTATTTAAGGCAGCATTTATTTTATTTGTATGCTCAAGCATCCAATTTTTTCCATCATACTTCTCTTATAATTTTATAAACAAAAATTTTCTAAACTGTTTGGACAGGGGATTTAGTGGTTCGCTTCCTTGTAATAAATTAAATAAATCGTGGAAAATTAAATTTTCATTTCTAAAATCATGACTACAACTCGCTAAAATAAAATATTATTATTAAAAATTCTTTTTTCCTAAATTTTTCTAACGAGATATAACACATTTGAAACAATTAAGCCAAGTCAATACCCAAATATAAGCAAACCAATTATATTAGGTTAAACACCCAAGAGTATGTAGAATATTATAGAAGTGTTTTGGAACAGTAATAATTAGTAATTTTTTAGTTATAGCTTTTTAAGTTCTAATAATAACAATTAACCATAATAAATAAAACATCGTTGTATCAACTACAAAATAAAAAAAATAAAAGTAATATTATTCATACACTTACCTTCTGCACAATTATCCATACTTCAGTTTCAAAAAAAAAAAAAAAGAAACGGATGGGCCTCGCTCTGCTGTACACTTGGGAGTGAAGTGCGACTCTTCATAGGATAGGTCATTATAATGGATTTGTTAAATTTGAATTCAATGATAGGTATCATTGTATACGAAAAACGATTCTGAACGGAGATGATATGTTTGACTAGAATATAATACAATGTTATTTATAAATATTGTAATAAGTATATTTTATTTTGAAACGAAAAATTTAGAAAAATCGAAAATTTAAATTGTCTATAAATAAGTCAAAATACATCAAAATACTTTTAAAACATAACCATGTATAGAGAACGTCAATATAAAGATTAGGTGAATATTTCAAGTTGTTGCGATTTTTCGTTTTTGAGTTAGAGCATTTTATAAAAAACCGATATCATTTGTCAGTCTAGAATATTATACATTATATTATATTTTACATGTAATTTTATGTCAATATTCGCTGTTCAAACGCTTATAAAAAAAAAATTGTGCCTATGAATTTTAATAATTTTTTAATGACTTTAAGAACTACTTCTGTGGAATCTTCTATTAAATTTTCAAGTATTTTGTAGGAGCCAAATTTTTTTTATCACCGATTATAAAAATAAAATGTAAAAAAATCGAATATTTTAAATGCCTATAAGTGGCTTAAAAATCAATATTATATTTTGAAAAAAATGTGACCTAAAGGAAATAACAATTTTAACAGCTGGTAGAAATTTAAAAAATCTGCGATTTATACTTTTTGAATTATAACAAATATTTAAAATCGTTTGAGAATAAATCGCTGTTTTATGCAATTTCGTAAATATTTAAATTTCAAACAGTCATAAAATTTTTTCCCTTTAAGTCCGGTAGAAATTTTTTTAAAGATTTTTGTAGAGTAGCTTATAGATAACCTAGTGTTAAAATTTTGAACCTTAAGTATGAACAAAAAAAATTTTATGAATTTTTATCTACAAAATAACTTGCAAATTATCGTGATTTTTACATATTTCGTATAAATTGGAACTTTGAGCACTTATAAAAAAAAATTGTGACTTACGATTTTAGATTTTTTTTTATCAGTTAAGGAACAACTTATAAGAAACCTTGTATTAAATTTTCAAGATTTTCTGGGTAGCCAAAACAATTTTATCGTTATTTAAAAAAAAAATACTTAAAAAAATTGAAAATTTCAATTGTCTATAAATAGCTCAATAAAAGTCAAAATACTTTGAAAATTTAATGGTGTATAGAGAACACTAATCTAAACATTTGGTGAAGTATTTACATCGATTAGTTTTTGAGTTATAGCAAAATAAAAATTTTGATTATGTCGAAAACTGGTTTTGCGTAAAAACTCCCGTTTTTTCCAAAATTTTTTTAAGGTTTTTCCCGTCGCATTTAAAAAATATTGAAAATTTTTTACTTTTGACTCCCCAAAGTACCAAATAGATTCACTTTCCTTTCAGAAAAGTTGCTACATAAGACAATCGAAGCATTTTTACTGCCCCAAATCGTGTCGACAGACACAAAAAAAAAAAAATAATAAAACACACATCATTGTAAAATCATTACATTCTTCACTCCGTTCAGAATCTAAAAAAAACACACATCATTGTAAAACCAATAGATTCCATCACTCCGTTCAGAATCTAAAATATATTACTTTTGTATATGCACAGTGTATGCATTGCACACCGTACAGATCGCTAAACGTGAAAGACAGAATAATGCGTGGTGTGGCCCCGTCAATCGACATTTCTGTTCCTTTATCCTAATTTTATTAGTTTGATAAGATATAAAAGTTTCTAAAATATGAAATATTGTTCAATTAGGCCGGCCGCACACCAAAAGAGCAGAATTGCTTAAAGCAGACTGGGGCAGCTTTATTATAACTAATTAAAATTAGAACACAATGTCATGTAATTCAGTGAAACCCGCACACTGATAAGTCATAGGCAAAACAAAGCAATTTGTATCAGTCAAACCGCTAGTTTGGTCGGTATCAGTTGGATACCGCAGTCTTTACAGAACGATCGTTCATTATAATTTATTATTATTATTATTAATTGTAATAACCTCCTGTTTTTTATATATTATATTTTTTATGCGTTATACATTTTATACACCTATATAAAGGTAATTATAAACATATAACATATATCCACATAATATATTACCTAAACAATTTTTAAATTTTAAATCATCATTACGTAATTCACGTAAAAAACATTTAATTAAATTACTTGTTGTACGTTTTTTATTTAAAGGATGAACCCACATTCTTTTTTGTTTTTCATTCTTTTTAATATCTAACAACAAAGACCACAAAATAAGGACAATAACTTATTCTTCGTCGGAAGACATGTTGGTGACTGAAATACTGAAGTACAATCTCACAACGACTAACGATGATTAACACAGTTTTGCTCTTTTGGCGTACGACCAGTCGAAACAAATTGTTTTTAGTTGACTTTAGTCAAAAATGACTAACGCAGTTTTGCTTTTTTGGTGTGTGGCCGGCCTTAGGTTATTAGTTTAAATAATTTTATATCAATAACACAATAATCGTACTTTTATAAATGGGTTTTGGCAAGTTAATTAAGAATACAGACCACTGTGCGCCGTTGCTAATCAATGCGACTACAGCGATTATCGTTATATGCCGACCACAACTAACTTGTGTTGGCAATGCCAAATAACGATACCGACCAAATAGTACGCCACCGAAAAACAATCCAGTGATTATCTATACTATCTATAATCAATGGTATGATCTATACTTACATTTCCTTGTCGTATATAATTTGAATACCTTTTCAATGTAAGCTTATTATAAATTAATTCGATATTTTATATGTAAGTGGGTACTCAGACTAAATTTATTGTTGAATTTTATTAGTCATCGGGTATTTCTAAAAATAAGTCACTAAATATTTTATAAATTATCAGATCAATAAATTATTAATATAAGCAATTTCTATATTTGTTTGTAAAATAAATTGTTTAAAAACTTAAAAACTTTCCTTGAATTAAAAAAAAAAATTAGAATTCACTGAAAAATAATTTTAATACTAATTTGAAATATTTGTTTTAATTTTAACATATTTTATTTTTTAGTGTAAGTTTTATCATAGGAAAAAAAAAATATTATCTAAATAATTAATATGAAAAAAAATTGTTTCTAGTTGTTCGATAGATTGGGAGAGTGGTGAGCACAACAATTATGTTATATACATATTTGTGTTTGGATTATTCATACCATTATCAGTGATTATTTATCGTATGTGAACCTCGTCATTACTGTGAGAAAGGTAAATTATAACAAATAATAAAATTAACATATAAGTATTATATAATAGATTATGCATATTATACCTGTACTTTTTTCAACATCTGTACACAAATATATGGTCTACCGATGTGTTCTAAGTGATCAAAATATCATATTAACCACTTACGAAAAGAGTCTGTGTTAAAGTGTATTACTGCAATAAGTGAATGTTAATAGTCACCAATATATGTCAATATACACCAAAAAGCTTAAAAAATGTTGCTAAAATAGCCGTAATAGTGTATGCTCAGCACTAAGTCTGTTCCAAAAGAAAACGATCATTTCGGCCGACCGGTTTTTGTCGGTCGCTGCGCATCTCCCACCAACGACCGTAAATGGTAAAGCCGTAATGATACACAATACCAATTCACCACAATCGCAGTACAGCGCATTACTAAATAATAATTACTATAAAGCAGCCGCAGCCCGCAGGCCTCCGCGGCCCGCGCGTCTTGGTAATCGTAAAAGCTCGTCAACGTCTTCGTGAAACGTCAGCTAGCAAGGTGGGGGATGCATGCGCAAAAGTGACCGTTCTCTTTTGGAATAGACTATAGTATGCAGTCATACACCGGTGATTGTGAACATTTATAACGATGATCCGCGTAGCGCGTGTGGTGCTACAAGGTCGCGATTCGCGTGCGTCAGTTTATTATCGGTGGATTGCTACAAAAGATAGAGTTAAGGACCTTTAACGATCTTAGGGTGGAGGGGAGTTAGAATGCTAGAGAACTGGAATACCCGACCGATATGGCTCAACACACACGAGCCACTTTACAACCACAAAATGGTGGTCGTTCGTGGGTGATATATTAATTTCATGTAATATGTAAAGTAATATGAAAAATGCATTCGAACACAGATGGACCACTTTCGGACCACTTTCCGACGGCTGTGGTCCGTCTGTGTTCGAATGCGTTTTTCATATTACTTTACATGAAATTAATATGTCACCACGAACGACCACCGTTTTGTGGTTAAAGTGTGGTTGTGGTAGGTTGTAAAGCGGCTAGTGTGTGTTGAGCCTATTTCACTGTTATTTCTGGTCATGCGTAATTCCCTACTTGTCAAAGACAAAAATATGTATTACGCCTAATCAAAAACATTGAACACATAAGGAATTTAATGTATTATAAATATATATGGACTTTTTAACTTAGCCTATATTCTACCCGTAGGTATAATATATCTCTGTACCAAATTTCGTCGCAATCGCTCCAACGTTTAGGAATGCATATTATCAGTGTTGGGAAAAGATAAATAAAAAATTATCTAGATAAATATAAAATATAAATTAATTTTTATCTAGATAAAAAAAAGATAATTTTGTGATAGTATTAATATTATTATTATCACTATTATTATTATCACTATTGTTATTATCATTATTATTATTATTATGTTACGTTTTTATATTTTTATTGTTTTTGGAGGTTATGTTCGTTTTTGTTTTAGATCGCGATATTCGCAAGAATGTGCGTGTCCGCGATCCATGTTCTTTTTATCGATACTTATTTTTAACTAATTTGTACTGTTGAACTATTATTTTTAATTAAATGGAAGTTAAAATGAATGATGAGTAGTATTTCTTACAATTTATTTTATTATTTTAACTCATCATTATTTTTATAAAAATAACTAAGTTACCTAATGATTTTATTTAACACTAACAGCCATAAATTACATTTATATTGATAAAACTATAAAATAAAATAATATTAAAAATTTAAACAAAATTATAAACTATTATAAACTATTATAAATATAATAATTATATTATTATTATAAATAATAAAAAAAACTACTAAGGTTGTGTAATTTGTGTTACATCTTGGTACGTATACAGTTATATTAGGTATTTGTACATTATCAAAGAAATTATGATTATTTATAAAAAAAAAAGAGGAAATGCATATATGAATACTATTTATATATTTAAGTATTGTTTTTAGTTATACTTATACATGTATTGTATATTTTATTTAATATATATATATATATATATATATAGTATATGTCCAACATTGTTACCCGTAACAATAAAATTTCGCCGTGTGTTAAATATTCTTACTCTATGGTTCAAATACGATAACGATAAACATTCGATAGTGCACCGTTGTTTTATTTATTAATAGGAAAGTATCCAGACATATTATATAATATTATTATTGTTGACAATAATATATGGCACCAAAATTTACACTAGTCAAATTTCTATTTTCAAAAAAAAAAATGATAAATAGCTTTAAGCCGAATAAATCAAACAATAAATTCTACAGATAACATTTGGCCATTAAATTAATTTTTGTTTGAATTATACAAAAACATTTCGAGTAGGTACTAAACTAATGAAATATATGCAATTTTACACATAAATTTATCTAGATAAAAAATGTTAAGAGGACGTCATACCCAAAGTGAAACGTATACAACGGCCAACAGAATACGCTATTAGGTGTTTTCGCGATCCGCAAGCGCGTGACGTTTAAGCCACGCCCACTACTTGCAGTCGGCGGCCAGGCGACGAGTGCTCGTCATTCGGGAGCGTGGTTTATTAATCAACGTGTGTTCATGTAGGACGTATCGCATTATTTAAAATTAATTCACGTAAATGCGCTGTAATATTTTCATTAGCCACGCGTACTTATGAACTAACGATCATAACGTAAGCCATTCCTTGCCTAAATATATTTACCATTATATAGATCGTAGAAACTATATTATAACATAGCTTGATTTGTATTTATTGAATATTACTTATTTTAATATAATACCTATACCTAGTAAAATATAATTTAATAAAAAACTATTATATTTCTTTATTGCTAATCATTCTTTTGAATAAAAACATATATTTTATATTTCTAGTAGTAAACAATTCCAGTAAAATCTATAAAAAAAATTGTCTTATCCTTTGACTACAATCACTAATAATAATTAATTGTGGTACTTACGATTTTAATTTATCTTCCATATTAGAAATCCAAAAGTTATCATCATACATTATTTCTTCCACAGAAATCCATTGAGGAGAGTATATAATAAAATAACACAGTTTTCTTTTAGTAATATGTAATTGTCCTTGCACTTGATAATAATAAATGTTATTTTTTTTTAATTTTAATTTTCCGTTCTCAATCATACAATATTTCAGCTGTAAAAAAATTAAGTAATTAATTTAAACATATACAATTCTTCGGACCTATTTAATAATTAATAAGGCTACGCAGCTGTTTATATGATAAATAAGATATAGTAAAATACTAATATGTAAGTATATACTATACATACTTTTCCAGTGTTTACTGCTTGAACTCCATTTTCTGTTTTTCCTAGCCGCATAAGGAACTTTAATTTAAATTAGCCTATCGTTGTCAATGACTCCATCTAAATATTTATTAAAAAATTATTGTTTGTATACTACTTAAATTATTATCAAAATAATTTGAACAATGTGGGTATTACAGTCAAAACTTATAAGTTTTAAACATAACAAATCCAGAAAAAACTAACCTGGACTGGCGGCAAGGTACGGGCATTCTTGATCAATGTATAATCCACAAGGCATTATTATTTATTAATTACCTGGATGTGAAATTAGAATACAATATTGAATGGACCGTATTTTTTACAGCTTGTATTTTGACGCATTTTACACACACGCCCAAAATTACTTCCTGTTAGCCTCGATAGTCTTTCCCGCTTCCATAATTCATTACTAACCTGGTCTCTGGTTTCTTTTTCGATGTGCACACGATCAACTTCACCCAACTTTCTAAACAAGTTAAAAATAAAAGTTGAATTATTTAATATAAAAATATATAAGTATATTTGTATTGGACAATAATAATATATTATAAACCTGACAAATTCATTCATTTCATTTATAAACTGTTCATCTTGAACATCTTTTAAATTGTCGAGAGGATCTGCGTAGCCATAATCTTCATCTGCGTTGTTACTTTTTTTTAACCACTTAGATTTTAATTTTGGTTCATTTGAACTGCTATTCCTTTTTCTCTGGCACGTATAACGTTTTGCTAGTGTTCAATGCAAAAAATTTTTTACCAACTTTCCCTAAAGATGAACAAACACATGACGTGTATAAATAAATATTTATAATATCTATATAAATATATTCGTATTTATGCCACTCAATTTATTTTAATTGAAGTATAATAAAATACCTGGACTTTTATGTGTCACATATTTCTTAATTGATCTTAAATATTCTCCAGAGTTGTAACTCAAAACAGCAGCTTGTACACGAATAGAGTACGAATTTTTTTGTCTAAAGTTTATTCTTTTGCCACCTAAAAATTTATTTATTACACTGTTGAATTGCTTGCAAGCGTTGTTGTCTACGTCCATTATCAAATTTTCTGCATTATTCGACGATCTAGATAAAATCGTATCAATTTCCTGATTAATTGGTTTTAACTTTGAAATCTCTTCTGAAGGAATATTTTTTGGTATACCAGATTTTTTACAAAAGTATGCGGAACATTTTTCGTGTATGTCAAAAATACGGTGATTTGGTGCGTTAGCGATATCAAGTCTAAGTTCTAAAATATATATTGTATATAATTTAACGAATAAAAACATGTATAATATATAATGTGTTTTTTACTTACCAGCGATTTTATGGTATAAAGGTTTGTTTTCTGATTTACGGAAACGTATAGCACATGTTATATCAGTTCTGAGTCTTAAAATATTTGCAGATATTTTTTTCCGGATTTCAATCGAGTAGTCGGTTCGCTTTGATAAGGCCATTCATTTTTGCCCGTAATTACGGAGTAAATGGTTTCGACACTCAACTTTTTGCGCTCTACATATTGGGCCATAAGGTAGAATCTCATTAAGTCTCTTTGTGACACTGGTGTCTCCATCTCCTAAATTTATTTTAGATTTTTATCAAGGAAACAGTGACTACACTAAATACATTTGTATTTTATTGTTACCTATCAGTTTAGAATATTTTACATAATGTATCTCTATACTTATTTTGAAACCTTCTGCAATTGCATCAGCTTCGATGCTAGTTGCACCTTGCTTCCAATTCAAAAAACAAAAATGATTAGGAATTTCTATTTTTCTATTAGTAGCTCTTTCACAAATCACAGAATACCTGTTCCGAATCTCAACAAACAACACTTTTTTGGTTTTATAACCAATAATACTAGCCTATATTAAATTATGAAATGTGTTAGTAACAATAGTAACGAAACTTTAGGAAAATAATTTTTCCTTTTATTAAAATTTTATTTTATTTTATTTGATCTCGTCAATGATACTTACTACATCGGACAATGCGTCGTACTTAGTTCGGTAACTTCGTTTAGACCATTGCCCGTCCGCTACTACAGTTATCATAGGTATGCCATCAGAACCTACACAGCCTGACTCAATAGCTAATCTCTTTTCTTCTTGGCCAGCTTTTTCCATTTCTGACCAAGCGGTCTTACATATCTCAGCTCCTAATAAGGTCTCGATATGTGTGTAAGTATTAGATGAAATTGAAGGTATTTCTAATCCAGACAGAAACTCATATAATTGTGTGTATCCTATTCCTAAAAATATCAATGTTATATGTACACATAGCTTTATATAGACATATTTATAAATAGTTTCGTATTTTATTAATTGATTTTCTAGTCAGCTTAAACTTACCAATTGCTATTGTACTATTAACGATAGCTTTAATAATAGACCAATTGGTTTTAGGTGATTCTTTCACTGTACATATTTTCGATTTAATATTACACATTTTACATTTAAATCAACACTCTGAATAACAACCTCTGCGATGTTCAGACACAAAATCCATATCAAAGAAACTACATCCCAATCCGATATCATGATTCAAATCTTTTATTTGTGAAAATATGAATGACAAATCAACAATTCTCATACCAATAATTTCACTTAGTGATTTACTAAAATAAAATGTTTAGAATAATTAGGTAAGGAGTAATTAGATTAGGTACATAGAAAGTAAAATTTGTATTACGTGTTCGACAAATCTTGAGTTTGTGCCTTTTCGGCCGATAACACATGACTTTCAATTTCAGCAATATTTCTAATAAAGTTCACAAATTTAAAAAAAAAAGATTTGACGATCTAATAAATTATCTATGTAGGATCTAGGAAGGTATCACCTACCTGGGCGTAAATTCATTTATATCAGAAAATATGTTTCTTGATGGTCCCGGCATCGATCTATCATGTTCAAATAACGAAGGTGCCCCTGAATTTTCTTCAGTCGACACATCATGGGTATCCAAATCAAAATATTCCTCTTGTTGAATATTTAAAGTAGCAGTTTTAATCTAAACATTTTTTAATGAATAGTAAGCATTTAAAAATAAATAGTACTCGAAAAGTATTAGGGATAGAAACTTGAACATTTTACCCAGTATCAAAAATATACTGATTCACATAGAACAAATTTCATAACAGTTAGAGCACTTTCGGCCTAAATATAGAATTTTGAATACATTTAATTGTTTGAAAGTTTTATCTAATAAAATATTTAATATTTGATAAAAATGTCTGAAATTTTAATAGCACCTTACTTATATATTTACCTATCTATCCTAAAAAAATTCAAAAATCGTGACTCAGGATTTTTTTTTATAAATGTTTTAATAAATTCATATACATTCGTACACGTAAATTGACTGTACTTACGTAATTTTTTAATTTTAAATTTGTATAAATTTTTTTTGGTGTATTCGATTACTATGAAACTTGGAGCATAGATGTAAAAACATATTTTTAATTATTTGATAATAGAAAATTTCTACCGTGTTAAAAATTCAATATTTTATGAGGGTTTAATTACAAAAAAACTTACCAAAAAATTAAACAAATAACCGAAAAATACGTAAACAGTATATAAATAATATATTTCACACTGAAGCTTTGATCAGAATCATTTTATGCTAAAGAATTGAGTCTTAATTTCGTTAAAACTCAATACGCTCATCACCATTATCTTGTCCGAGGACCGAAGGGACGAAGGATGAACTTGCACCACCATAATCTCACTTACCGCTTTTTTTATGTATTATAATTAAAGTATTTGTTAAGTTATATAAATATTATAACTTCAAACGCTTATAAAAAAAATATGTGCCTATGTATGTTGATAAAATTTTAATTTCAGACACTCACAAAATTATTTTCTATAATAAGTTCTATAATAATAACGCTCGAGTTTATTTTTTAGTTGTTTGATGAAAAATGTATGGAGAACCTTGTATTGAATTTCTTAACCTTAGATATAAATACAAACAATTTTATGAATATTCAACTCCAAGCATTTACAGAGATTAATTTTTGTATTAGGTACAGCAAGATAAAAAAGTCGATTTTCCCAAAAACTGGTTTTGTGTAAAATATCCCTTTAATATATCACTATATATTATATATAAAAATATTTTACTTTTAACCACTAAAAGTATCAACTAAATGCGATTTGCTTCCAGAAACTATCCCTAAAGTTGAAAACTTATGATAACAAACACAAAAGTAAATTAAATACAAAAGACACATAATTGAAAAATCAATACATTCAGCACTTTGTTTAGAACCTAAAATATTCAATATTTTTTTCAACATATTAAGCTATTATTGTCATCAGATATACATATTATATATTAATGTAAATTGTTTAGATCTAAGTTGCTTTATCTGATTGTAAAATGTCTAATGTAAAAATATATATTGTAATGTAAAAGGGTAAAAGCCCGTATAACGAATAAATAAAATAAAAAATATTAAATTATCAAATTACTTACAATTTGTTATGTCGTTATAACAAATTCATTTTCTATTATGCATATTTTACACTGAGCTTATTACTTATCATTTGTAAACAATACATATAATATATATATTAAATACTTGTTTTTCACGTCTCGCACTAACTCCACACGTAATAAAAAGATATGAGTAGTGTTTAGTATTAGTAAAACACTAAAACTAGTGCGAGTGAAAAGAAACTAGTTATACTATTTAATAATTTACAAGTACCTAAGTGACTAGAACTTATGACAAATACTACGCATTGTGTAACCTAGGCATTATCAATACAATAAATTTGATGTCTAAAATTCTGAGTCTAAAATAATAATAAATGTATCATATTTTGTAATTAGGCAATTACTTTTTTGCATCACGAGCTGCTTTCAATCTTTGAGCCACGATTCTTTTAACAGACGGTTTTTTTGAATTATATGGTTTATTTTTCTTTAAACGTTCCATTTTTATGGTAAAGCCAATGCAACAAAATGTAATACAATGACAGTACACGGTAAAATAACTAGTAGAGTTTATTATACGAGTGATAATAATACTATAAATATTATAGTCTATAATAGAATAGATATAAGTATACTATTATCAAATTTCTTTGATTTCCATACCACGATTATAGATTGAATAACATCTTAGACAATCGTTTATTAGGTGCCTAGTTTATTTATAAAAATGTATATGAATTTATTTATAAATAATACTCCCGCTCGCCTGTAATTTACAGATAGCGACGTCGCTCGTCACGAATCAGCAGTCACATCATATCTTACTTTACGAGTCACATGCAGTAGTTGCCTAAGCGGGGGGGGGGGGTATAAAATAATATTGTTGCTGACTGCCGCGGTGCAACGGCAGCACCAGTTTACGGGATCAACGCTGCTTTTCTTTACTTACCATAAAACATCTCCTCGTACTTCAAATAGTACTCGAACATTGCTTGCAGTGGAGAATCAATTTTGGTACCAAATTAAAAACCAGAACTTCTTCTACGTGCCTATAGAAAGGTTTTTTGCAAAACGTTATTGAAATTTGTCTTATGACTTTTTGAAAAACGTAAAACTTCTCACTGTAAAAACATTAGGTAGGTATTTTTTTTTATATAATACGGCTTTATACGCTCATAGTAGATATTCTAAGCTTTATTTGTGTATCTTAAGATTTCTTATACGATTATTACTTTCTGAGTACTATTGGAAGTCCGGAGCGTTGTTTTGGTACTCGAAAAATCTACCTTCGACGTCCTCTTAAGATAAATTACATTTTCATCTAAGATAATTATTTAGATGACTTACTATTATTTATTTACATAAGATAAAAGATAACTAAATATTTATCTAGATAAATCCCAACATTAATTATTATTATCATATAACCTTTATTGAATGCAAAAGATTATTACTGCTAAAACTAGTTAACAAGACAAATAAAATAAAATAAACAAATGAGTAACTTCATAGAAATAATATAAACCAATATAAATTGAAGAATATAGTATTTAATGGAAAAGTATATAATTAGGTAGATAAATAGGTGAGTACACTAAAGTAATAGATCCATTGCGTAAATCTTTGGTGCTGGAGTACATTATATTTCGATATCTAATGAGTCCAGCCTTTTTATTGCCTTTTATGTTGCTGCATGTTAGGAATGCATGAAAGACAAACAAACAGACCGAAATCCATTTATATAAGATATTTATGTGTAATGTATTGTGTGTGTGTGTGCACCGAGCGGTGGCGACGGTGATAATGGACCCGACAGACGTTGTCCTGCATGATATTTCAAGTGATTGGGATATTAAACAAAGTTTGAAATTAAAGACAAATAATATGATAGGTAATTAATAATATTTCATTATTCTTTATGAATAACTATTCTTTATCATTAACTTTATGACTGTTCGTAAGTATTGGAAGGACGTCGATCCAGGAAAAGTAACCAACAATAAACGTAAGAAGAAGCATTTCAGTTGCTTTGGATGGACTGTGTATAATCGGCCTAATGTGTTTCCCATAAATGTGTCGTTGTATCCTTCAACCGAAACATCTCTTTCTCGTGGTTCCCACTTTTTTGAATATTTGTTTCATGTGAAATATTGTAACACATTAATGTTTTTGAGGATTGACCAAGTACACATGATCAGTTGCATAGTTCGAAACACTCAGTTAATGTGGTTTTTGGGGCAGTAGATGCACGTTGTAGAGCAGTCTCTTCCGTGAAATAACACGCTATTCATTTTCAAGGTGCACGGCCAAATGTAGCAGAAAAAACAGCAGGGTCTCTTTCGCGTATTGGAGAACTTAAAATACGCCAAATTGTTTCACTGTTGCTGATGTATCGGCCCACTTGATACCGTGTTATTTCATCGTTTTCGTTAAAATTTTGAATAGCAAATAAAGCCATATCACTGTCCTTATGGAAATATTTGCATATATATTTTATGGACTTCACTGAACTACAGCGCTCAATATTAATGTGTGCTTTGTGGATTTTACACAGTAATGATGAATAAGGAACTATCCAGTGATTGTCAATGTCAACTGTATAACTGTTTAACTATTCAATAACGGTATTGAATAATTAGACCAACTGGTTGTGATTCTGTAAAAACGGTTCTAAAATATCCACAATTTGTCGCTCCTCCATCTGCTCGACATGGTTGTACTGGCAGTGTGCGTTTATTTATTTATTTTATTATTATTTATTTATTTTTATTTATTTATTCACTGAAATGCGACACCTGAAATATCAAAAGACACCTACTACAAACAAATTAAAGTTTCAAATAACGAAACACACTTAATATAATACACTCAAATTAAAATTTCGAAAAATAAACCAAGATAAATAACCTATATACGACTCCAACACCATCTACCAGACTGATTTGTGAATCTAAACTATCTAGGGCGTTACCCAAACGCATAAAAAAAAATTAATTTAAATCGGTCCAGCCGTTTAGGAGTTCATGAGATACACACGTACAGTAGGATCATATATACATAAAGATATATTTGTAATTTGTAAAATTATAAAAAATTTGAAGTAATGACAGCAAGAAAAAAAAATCTTACTTTTTTTCCTCGTATTTGGGATGGTTCCATTCAGGGAGGCAATTTGACATGGCATATTGATATTTTCGTTGATTGCTGGTTAAGATGGTGGGCAAGTTGCAATGAGGTATCGCTCAAAAGTTGCTCGTAACGGAGTTTTGTAACGCACATGGTGAAGTCTTATAACACTTGCGGAGGAGTATTGTAGATACACTGTGATAGAGCGATGACCCAATGGATACATTGTCACCAATTTCGACAGCTGTACCTTCCTCACCTCGGTGTACGATGAAGGTGGAAGTTTGCTGGACCAGTGTAGTCGTCGTCCGGATTTTGACTGGGTAGAAAGAGGCGTGGGTCCGTTATAGTGGTGTACTTAATGTCGCAGTGAACGAGTTGTGTCCCAATCAAATTTCTCGTACACGAGTTGTATCCTAATGATAAAAGCGGGGTACACGAGTTGTGTCCCGATGATAAAAGTGAGGTACACGAGTTGTGTCCCGATGATAAAAGTAGGATACACAAATTGTATTCCAACTGTTTTATGAAGTTTTACACCAGTTGTGTGCTGATAAATTCAAATCGATATTTTACACAAAAATAAAATATGTTATTTTGTTAATAGAAAATAAAGTTTTTATGAATTCGAATCGAGAAATTTTTCCATTTCAATGTTGAATAAAATGTAGTGAAGGGTAGTTCGTGAGTGAGTTGACTCAAAGAGTTGACTCTTGTAAGTGAATTGCACGAGTTGACTCAGTGTTTCAAAATTCGGCGAATAAATGACTCAATGTGGTAACTCAGTTTGCTTTAGTTCAGTGACTCAATAACTCAGTGATACCACACTGATTCACTACAACTCATGAATTTGTGTAACCACTTA
Organism: Sipha maydis; assembly: GCA_034509805.1. NCBI lineage: Eukaryota > Metazoa > Arthropoda > Insecta > Hemiptera > Aphididae > Sipha > Sipha maydis. The sequence continues at coordinate 54,683 of JASXSY010000884.1, read as the reverse complement.
TCAATTCATGAATTATGGGTAATACTACGGATTTATATTTACTGATTTATCTAACTCTGGTCATAAGTATAAGGTCTATGATGATAGTACGTAATAATATTATTCTAATACGTAACCATATACGTAACGTAAGGTATGTTAGTAATGCGTATGATTCGCAGTGGTAACCGTGATATTGTGACATAAAATATTCGTTTGTATTTCAATTATCAAAGACAACTCGTGAAAAACATTTATTTCTAAGTCAAAAATCAAATGCGTATAAAAATGGACAAATTTCACGATTTGAATTTATAAAAACGGTATCATTTAAATTTTTGCCTAGTATGTAATTTTATAAAAACTATTAATGTAGTTATTTTTACTTTTTATTTAAATTTTATTTATTAGACGAAATAACATAAATTATTTTTAGATTAAAATTTTAAAGTTTTAATTAAAACTGGGGGACACAATTCGTGTAACCCGAAAAAAATTTAGGGACTCAATTCGTGTAACCCGAACAAAACTGAGGGACACAATTTGTGTAACCCGGAAAAAATATAAGGACGCAATTCAGTATTTGGAACACAACTCGTTTACAGCCCTTAATGTACTTCAACAAGAGACAGGGTCATTTAGAAGCGTCAATCAATTTTGGAACTACAGTGTAAATTATCTTTTTTTCAAAAATACAAAGCACACATTTTGAAAATAACACTTACATTTTTTATTATTATTACATTATACATCAAAACTTTTGTAAATAATATATTTTATTATTTTGTTATGACATTGATTACAATTTTATTATATATTATTATATGTGTAATTATATACATTTTATTATATAAACTAATAATTTCTTATTATAGGTACTTATTTTTTATTAATTTATTAAATAAGGAAATAGAAATGAAACCCTATTTCTTATGTTGGCAAATAATATTTAACTTATTTATGGGACTTTTTTTATTTCTTATATTCTACATGTCTAATTTTAATTTAGGCTAGTAAACTTTTGTAGAAATAAAAATTTTTTTATATAAACATTAATTCTGTTCTATTCTTATCTTCAGAAATAATTTAAGAGAGCACTAATGCTTATTCACTACCCAAAAATAATAAAAATAAGGAAAAGAACTTTATGAACAAATCATTTACATTTTCACTCAGCTCAGATTTAAAAATATTGATTATATTGGTTTATTCAAAAAGTTTAGTTTGCTATTAGAAAAAAAAAATATTTTTGACATTTTTAATTTTTGTTAATTACTGTAATTTATACGCTTCATTTGAAATAGAGAGCTGCTGAAAAAATCATCGGGCAAGCAACTAAAGCAGAATGCAGGGTAGCAATAATGGTGGCCGTGATGATATTGGCTTTTTTAATTGCATGGATACCATATTCGGTGCTGTCTCTTTTGATTGCATTTGGTGGTATCCAAATCAGTCCAGCCGTCAGTTTAATTCCAGCTTTATGTGCCAAGTCGAGCATATGTTGGAATCCAATTATCTATATAGGACTCAATACGCAGGTAAATCACATTGCTATTTTATATCATACTCGTATTTTATTATGACTTATTAATTTAATTGTTATTTTGCATTCGTTTATTCTGTAATGAGATTATTACCATTCGAAATTCGTCACAATTATTCCTAGTTTCCTAACGTCCATCTACAACTGTCATTACGAGGACCCCAAATCTTAGCTTAGAATAGATCTAAATAAGTATTGTGATAAATCATGTAAAACTAGTTTAATTTTAATATTTAATTTTTAAGTTCTGAAGAAAAACCAAATTCGATCTTGTCAAAAATTGGTATTTCATAAATGTTTGTAAATTTTTCTAAATTGTAAGAAAAACTTGAGGCCTTTATAAAATTATCACGTGTAATTAAACAAACTTGCGAACATTTTCTTTCGGTAATCATCTCTCCTTTTGAAGAATAATGTAAGACTTCTAGTAAAAGCTTTAAAAATATAATACATAGCAACATAAAATATGAAAAAAAACATGGTATTACTCCCGTACGTTACAGATTTATTTTTTTAACATTTATTTATATCTATACAGGTTGTAACATAATTATTGGACAAATGAGATAACTTTTTTTCTAATCAAAAAACTTAAAAAAAAATTTTTTCTAATAATTTTTAGATCTCTGCGCTATAATTTTTATGTGTAAAATTGTAATGAAACGAAACTCTAATATTTTTTGAATCATTAACTTTTATTGTAAACTAAATCTACATATGTATCTTTGATTGATATTTACAATTTTATTACGTGCCGTCGATTCAACAATGGTAGTTGAGGAAAGAATTAAAGATTAATTCAAAAATTAAGTTATTATTTTTTATTAATATAAGTCAAAACATTTACAAAATAATGTGGCATGAAGGTGCTATGTCCGGATTAAAACACATCTGATTTTTGGTCTATTAATAATCCCCTTATATACTAAGATGTCATGTAAAATGGCTTGAACCTGATATGATTATATTATAATAAAGTTTCTTTTTAACGTCCATTTATGGGCATTCGATTATTTTATCCTTTAGTGGTTGGCCTCGTGATTTATATTTTGGTAAGATTCTTATGAACAAGTGCTCATTGTTTATGTTAATTAATTAATTTAGCAATATTAATGAGCCATCTTAGTTTTATTATGTGGCTGGTCTTATATGGTATTATGTAGTTGGTCTTTAAGATTTCTACTATTTACATATCATTTGTATCCATGATCTTTTTTTGAATATATCCGTACATCGTTTAATAATAATAATATTAAGATTTAATCTAAAACTTATTTATCCCCCTGTTTAGTGATTATCTTGGGAACCTTCATTATACATGACCGTAACAATATTTTCTTTCTATTCTATTTAGTACTTTTACTGTACTTACAACTAAAATAGTTTATGCTGAGGGTTTTACATAAAGTGGTAGGTATTTTGGAACATATAACTTATAGTAATTTCGGCTTATTATGGATATTATGGAACGGCTGATGAATAGTAGTAATCTGCTTATTGACTTGTCTGGTGATACTTGTTAGGTAGCGGTTTCTTTGTTAATTGTTCGCTTGAAACACGGAAGAACAGGGAGGGCACGACTTCTGGTATCTTTGGCTATATAAATATGGTATATTCTCTATAGTATATATCTCGGAACGCGAAGTCATTAGCGGATATTAATTGAAAATGCTGGAGAGGTTACAATTATTAATATAAATCTAAAAAGTGAAGGCTTCATCCTCACACACCCTTTAGAGTTCAATTATTTACCAATTATAAACATTAAATTAAAATTTTATTTTATCCAAAAATATCTATTTTTTTTTTTTTATTGATACTACAAAATTATACAATGCATAAAAGACAATTAATATATTAATAATTAGGTAATAACAATAATGGATATTTTATTTTAAAACTAGCATTTTGTAGTACTTTGAGAATTAATTTAAAATATCTGTGCTTTCAATAATTTTAGTCAGATATTTTTCAATGTGAAGAATAGATAGATTAGTAAACCAATCTTGGAGCATAGAAGTTCTCAGACGCGTACTGGCCCACCGGGATACCGTGAAAATCCCGGTAGGCCCCCTTACAAATTTTAAGACGTGGGCCTTCTACCAAATAGGTACCCGTAGTTTCAGTTAAAGTCAGTAATTTTTTTTTATTTTTAATAATAAATAATAATTGTTATACAATTTTTTTAATTGAATAATTGAAAAAAGAAAATTACATAAAGAACAAATAACGAATTTCGTTGGTTAGTTATAACTAACAGTATACTGATAATGCAATTTTTGATATGCCTACGTTTAAGAATTTGTTTAACACAGGAGAATTTGTTTTTGATGAACTATGAAAGGGAATTGTTGGCAGACTTTACACCGGATCAAGTAATTTACTTAATGTGTGAAAAAAGTACAGAAATGTTAAGAATGTTGAAAATTTAGATAAAAACATTTTATTGAACTATTTGAACTATTTTTTATAAAATGTTATTCATATTTTTTAATTTATACTACGAAATTAAATGACTTAAATTAAAATAATTATGTTAAAATTGTTGTGTATTTATTTATTTTTATTGAACTTAAATTAAAATGTATATTTGGTATATTATTTAGGTTCACGTTAATTGTATAGTTTTTTCTTAGTGTAAGAAATGGGTAGGAAATAAACAGGGGTGACGGAACGATTTTTTTGCTGTGGGGGCAAAATATTTCAAGCTTTTTTCTAGAGGGCGTAGGAGCAAAAATAGGGGTATTTATTTCTTGGGGCTTTATCTCCATCCCCTCCCCAATTTTTACAGCACCTATGCCGAGGAAATGTGTACATGTGTACATAGGTATAATATTTTTTTCTTATAAATATTTATTAAACAAATTAAAATCATGAAGGTGTAAAAATTGTAGGCAAAACAAAATTGATCAACAATACAAATTACAGTTGTAATTAACTTTTTCACATACACAGTTTTTTTGTTGTACAATCATTTAACAAAAATAACATAATTATATTTTATTATAAAATATTAATAAATATAATATACAGTTTATATTTTAATGAATAATTTACATTTTGCCAAATACATTTTTTCTCTCTGCTGTGCAGCTAATGAACTCTTTTAGTATATCATCCAAGGAAATCTCATAGAAAATAGTTGGGTTTAAGTGTAATAGTAACAAATGAGTCAAACGCTTTTTACTCAGAGTTGAACGTTAACCTAACCTGAGCCCACTCAATGACCTCTCTGGTGTAGCTGATGCTGCAGGTATTATGTATAACAGTATAATAAATCGTTCAACTTGATTCATCAATTGACGTGAAGTTTTTGGCCACATTTAAATAATATTTTAAATATTTCAACGATATTTTTTTATTGTTGCTGAGAGATTATCAAAATTTAAAATATTGTGAAGCATTATTAACTGAGCAGCTAATTGATATACCTTAAAATCAGTTACGTGAATACTGAGAAGTTTTTTTTATTACACTTACAAGGAACCATCATTTCCAGATGCGCACTTAGGGCTTAGTCGTTTATGGCGTTGTGTTGGGGACGCCTTAGATAGTAATCCTGTACATTTACTTTTTTCCCATGGCATACAAAAGTTTTTTGTAAATTGCAATACTCAGTTTTTGGGCCAAAAATCGCTTTAACCTCATATTGTCTCTATAAAAACCCAATTATTTGGTATCGTTTCTTGTATAAGCACTATCCAATATTATCGTTAGAAGCCATTACTAATCAGGTAGCTCATATTCTTAAATTAAAGCGTTGCACAACAGTAATGAAATGGATAAGAATAGCCAAAAATAAAGAAAAATTGCTAAAATTCGAGTTTTTCGGTTTTTTATCTCAATTAAACCATATTATTGTTCTTATACTTACATACTTATGTCTTCGTACACTATATACGATCCATTCTGATATAAAAAACAAAAATGGAAGCTGTAAAAAAGAGAAAAAGTCGGAAATAATAGGTAAAAATCGATTTAAAATCGTATTTATTCATACATGTGATGGCAAATCGAAGTTTTTTTTTTTCATAATTTAATTTAAATCCATTTCGCAATGATGTTCTATAGCATCTTTGAAACAGAAATGAGTTGCACAATGGGCGCATCTTAAAAAACAAAAATTTGAGCAGTCATCTGCTTCGCATGTAACATATCCCTTAAAACCTAGACAGTACTGTACTGGTGTTTGGAACTCCGCTGGATGTTCTTTAGTAAAACCAGTACGAAACCACGAATACTTGAGAAATTTGAAAATTGTTGAGGCTTTGCAATGGAACCAAACCATATCCAGAATGGCAAGCAGATTATTTCGTTTTGCTAGAACAAAATCGTTGTGTTGCCAGCAAATCTTATTACAAATTCTGCGAATTAAGTTCTTGAATGGTCGATTGAAATAGACGTCTGCTGGTTAAAGAACACTTGTCGATCCAGGTTATCTCGAATTTTAGCAATTTTTCTTAATTTTTGGCTATTCTTATCCATTTCATTACTGTTGTGTGACGCTTTAATTTTAGAATATGAGCTACCTGATTAGTAATGACTTCTAACGATAATATTGGATAGTGCTAATACAAGAAATGATACCAAATAATTGAGTTTTTATAGAGACAAAAGGTTAAAGCGATTTTTGGCCCAAAAACCGAATATTGCAATTTACAATGCGTAAATGTAAATGTCCAGTGTTACTATCTAAGGGGTCCCCAACACAACGCCATAAACGACTAAGCCCTAAGTGCGCATCTGGAAATGATGGTTCCTTGTTAGTTAAATTTTTTCTCTATTGATTGTACGTATCAAAATATTTTCCATTAATACTGCTTTGTCTAACCCAGACTGAGTGAATCTTTCATTTAATTCGTTTAACAATCAATTTTATATGACCAGACATAATTGCCGTTCCGTCAAAATAAAGTCCTCTAACATTTTCAGAACTAAGACACATACGTGTCAATAAATTATTGATGTAAGAAAATAATACTTCGGCATTTCCACTTGGAGGATTATACATACCCACAAAAATTTCGTTTATATTTAAAGAAATATCTGTAGTGCCATCAGCCATTATGGTCATAAATGGACTTTTTAGAACTAAATTTTTAATCTTCCGCAAAACAAAATGAGCCATAGTTTCAAATAACTCATTTTGAATATCCCCACTTAACCAATTGTTTTGTTTTTCAAGCCAAATTTTTAGTGGAGGATTTTCAAGTGAACGCTCTTGTAATAAATAAATTAAGTTTCCAGAGTCACATGTACCACCACGAATAACTTGACAACTACGAGCTAATTAACGAATAGAGCTTATAACAATTTTAAATACTGTACGAGCTTCTTTTTGTTCATTTAAAAAACTGTTTAAAAATTAAAGATATACTAGGACGAGAGTTTTTACGAAAATTTAAATATTCTATTGATGTTGTATAGTTTTCACTTTTTTCATGTATAGAAAACCGCTCAGTACCTTTTTTCCAATTTTGAAAACCAGTATCAATAAACGATTCTTGCCCATGAATTTTTATTTTTGTTTTTTTAGTTTGACTGGCCAAAGCACACGGATAACATAAAACAAAATTTTTTCTTTCACATATCGTAGTCAACTAAAACGAATTGAACCATTTCAACTATCATGATCTTCCATTTGTTTCAGGGAATACAAAATGGTTTTTGGGAATAAATTATTTAGTTAAATAAATACTATTTTTAGAAGTTATTGTTTCTGTTATGGGTAGTTTAGATGAACGATTGGGGATGATTTCTAATGCTTGTGATTGCTTGTTTCCGTTTTCTGTATAAAATAAGCAAAAAGTATAAGTGATACTGACAGATATTAAAAATACATTTTTTAATTTGAAACCGAAGAAATCAAAATTAAAAAAAAAAAAAGCGATCAGTGGGGTGTCAAGTGAATAACAGTTTAAGGTTTATAACTGATTTGAATTAAATTAAATTTGAAAGCAATTATAAACCATTGTCTTCGAAAATAACGATTCTGAGAGATTAATTCACATTAGTTTGACAATATAATTATAGAAGTGCGACGCGCATGCCATAGCAGCATTTTTCCTATCTGTGCTCTGTGCAATGTATATTCTATCGGCAAACTAAGTGTGAAAGTTTGGTAAAAATAAAAATTTAGTTATTGTGGATTAAATGTAAATATAAATAGGTTATGAAGTCGTATTTATTTTATTTTACAGTATTTATTTTATGGGGGAAATTGCCCCCACTACCCCCATTGTTCCGGCGCCCCTGGAAATAAACCTGGCTATTTTTCGAAATGGGACAATTGGGCCCCGTCGACTGGGTGCGGCTAACTAGGCGCGGCTAATTGAGCGCGGGATCAAGTGGGCGCGAGTCAAGTGGACGTCATGACAGCTGGGCGCTAAATAATTAATACTGCACATTATTATTATTATTATTTATATTATTTTTATATATTGTTTCATCATATATTTTCGTCAATGGTCTCTTATATTTATTTTATATAGGTATTTTATAAATTCATTTGATAGTTATACGCAATGCCTCTTAAATATTTGACAGTGCTTCTATTATGATAATCGCGAACAACTGTTAAAATACGTTGATCGGCATCCCTGTACTTTTTTAATTTCACTGGGGGGTTGTGTCCAGCAACAAGGTGCTCATAGTAGAAGTCACGATTGGCTTGCACTTTTCGTAAGCCGTCTATAAGCTTCCAGATTGTAGGATGATCCATACCTAATTCCGTCTGAAGGCGGCGATGAACTGCTTCTGCATGGTTATTAGTTCTGTCTTGTTGGTTTAATGTTCTGTTATAGACATTCCACATTTCGTGCGGAAACATAGGCTGTATTCGTCCATTACCTCTCCTGTTCATTCTTCCGACGTAGTTGTCTTCAAACCAGTCTAAAATTGGTTGCACATCATTTGGTAGGTTATCAGATAACGATAATAAAGCATTATCTATGTCTTCGATTGGAATAAACGCCAAAGCTATAACCATTATGCATACAGCGAAAAGTTGGGTTCATTGTTATATCGATTTATTAGGTCTAATTCACCCAATTTTTTTTTCATATTTTTCGCCAAATGAAAAGAACAACCTCGAATTTCTGCAGTAGGAAATATTTCTGAAAAACTTTTGAAAGCAGCTATTTCGTAGTCACAAGTGATAGACTTTGGATCGAAGTTTGGTGGCAATAAAACTTTAATCATACCAAACAATTTGTCGTAAGTTTCTCTACATTTATAAGGCAAAAGTGCGTAGAAAATAGGGTGAACGCCTCAAAATTTTTTTGCTAGAATAACATAAATTTGTTTAAATAAATTTGGCGCAATTTTAAATGTCCCATCCATAAAAAAATCATTGTAAGTGCTTGCTATTTCTAGGTTTCGTTGACGGCCAAAAATTAAGATTCTTTCAGCACCCGTACCACTATCAGCAAGCAGAAAGTTTTCAAAGTTTCCAGTTTCTGACTCATACATTTTAAAAAATTCAGGAATTTCAGGATCAGCCAGAGTTGTAGGATTTGACGGAGCTTGATAAATTTCATTGCGTTTCCTCCTGATTAACTTCTTTAAAGCTTGTTGGTTGGAAAGAGCTCCTTGACAAGTGACATCAGTATTTTGGGTACATTCGTTGATTTCTTGGCACGTCGATTCTTGTGTTTCTAGAGCCCTTTTCTTAATTATTGTAACAATTATGTCTGCTGCCACTTTAGCTGCAGATGGTTCGTGGTTATGCATATTTATAGATTTTACGACTTCGTGATTAACTACATGCACGCGCGCTTTATGATAACGATTTTGTTCGCATCGCCAAAACTCAATTTTTTCGTCTGCAGACAGTTTGTCAAATATGTACAAAAGTCCGTTTTCATAAAATTTTTCTCGATTTCGCTGTGACGTAATTTTTTCCATGTTAAACGTTGTATGGACTGAAAACTACTACTTTGAAAACTAAATGTGATCTACCTATAGGCACAATTATTATTCCCATATAATTTTTATTGTTTCGTTATCGTATTTGTTCGCACCGCGACATTAGCTATAGAGATATCATATTATATTATACTATTACTTATTATAGATATAATAGTAGGTATTTTATTGAATTGAATACTCTTACTTATCCTATACTCATCGGTAATATTTTATCTTATCTTAATAAAACCTAAAATATGACGTAACCGGTCAGTTGTCACCGGATAACATATTATTGTAACTTGCCAGTATGCTTGCACAAATAGTTGTATAAGTTGAGATGTATAATAAATAATACATATTACACATTACACATAACATAACACTCGCGCCAACTTGTTTCCGCGCCTACTAGTCCCCGCGCCGTGTTGTCCGAGCCGAGTTGGTTGTGCCGAGTTGGCCGTGCCCAGTTGGTGGCGCCCACTTGTCCTAGACCGGCTATTTTTATAGGTATACATGGGACCCATTGCTATTAGTAAGTATTTTGTATATAATAAGTGGGCTCCAATTATATCCAGTTTCCCGGTAGGGAAAATGGACTCAGTACGCGCCTGGAAGTAATGAAATACGCACACTCGTGTTTGTGTTTTAGATGGGTTTGGATTTAGATGATTCCTATGGTAGTGTTGTCCTAGTTTTCCCAACATTCCCTCCAACTAATTTTCAACTATCTCAAAATCGTAGCCTTGTGCCATTACGGCTAGATCATCGGCATATGAAAAATGTTGAGTCTCTATTCCAATCTGGTCATTTGTATATACATTGAAAAGTGTTGGTGCTATAACAATACATTGGGGTAGTCCTTATTTTTGGATCCTCCATCTACTATTTCCACCCTGGAGCGTTACATAGAACTAGAAGTAACTATTTTATACGTGTTTTTAAAATACACGTGTACACGAAGTTCGTGTTTTTTAAATACACGTGTAATTGATTCGTGTATTTTAAATACATGTGTAATTGGTTCGTATAGCTCGATAGCGTGTAGTCAATAATGCACTTGAATATAATATACGAGTATATGTAGTATATAATGTGTTATATACTACATAAATATTGGTAAAAATACTATTTATAACTTTATAAGACATTATTTTGTACATCATTCCATACCTAAAACCTCTGACGTTTATATATTCCGCCGAAAAGGTCTTTTTACCTGTAATTTTGTATTTTTACTTGTATTCTTATAAAAATGTATAAACCTTTATTTATGAAATATTTATTATTTACACGTGTACTTAAATATCACGAACTTGTACACGTGTAATAATACACGTGTATTAAAAATACACGTATAGTTTTAATTACACGAACTAATACACGTATATCAAAACTACACGAACTACACGTGTAATAGGGACCACTACATAGAACCTACAGTCCTTCAGTATTGATCTTAGTAGCTCTACCAATCCAAATTCCTTAGTTATGTCATAAACTTTCTTCAACAGTAACCGGTGATATACGGTATCATACGTCGTGCCGCACTTAGGTCCACAAAAGCTACCCTCGTAATTTTGTTCTTTTCAAAATCATCCTCTATGTACTGATTAACGTTTAAAACCTGCCCTGTACATGATTTCCCTCCAAATTTTATACATCGAAAGAAAAGACCATTAATGAAAAAAATACTTGGAAATGTAATAATTATAAGAAATTAAATTGTTGTGATCGTGTTCACACAAAAGGGAAAAGTGTTGTTAAATACATTGATCATACAAATGTACCAGATACTACGAAAATCAAATGTAAAGAATTTGTCAATGAAGTAGATTGTATTATAATTTATTATATTTTAGATTCTAAACGGAGTGATGGAATCTATTGGTTTTACAATGATGTGTGTTTTTTTTTTTTATTTTTTTTTTTTTTGTGTTTGACGACACCTTTTTTGGCAGTAAAAATGCTTCGAATTGCTTAAACGATTTGTATAATATTCTAGACTGACAAATGATATCGGTTTTTTTTAAATGCTCTAACTCAAAAATCAAAAATCGCAACAACTTGACATTTTCACCAAATCTTTATATTGACGTTTTCTATACATGGTTAAGTTTTCAAAGTATTTTGACTTATTTATAGACAATTTAAATTTTTGATTTTTGTAAAATTTTTTTTTAAACATCTATCAAATTTAATTGGCAGACCCAAAACCCTTGAAAATTTAATACAAGGTTTATAATAAGTTTAACTTATCGTAACTAAAAAATTTTGGAGATCGTTTGACTCACATTGTCGCTGTATGCAACTGCCAACCCATCCTAATTGAAAAATATATTTATCGTTTCAAAATAAAATATACTTTTTACAATATTTATAAATAACAATGTATTATATCGTAGACAAACATATAAACTCCGTTCAGAATCTTTATTCGTATACAATGATACCTATCATTGCATTCAAATTTAACAAATCCATTGTAATAATGACCTATCATATAAACGAGGTGTACTCCACCCCCAACTGTACAGCAGAGCGAGGCCCATCCGGTTCTTTTTTTATATCAATTTTGTTTTACTGATCAGTGATTATATATTTACACTAATTTTTGTAGATTTTATAATAATATGAAATTATGATTTTTTTACTTTGCGCTCTTATAATATGCGCTCTTTTTGCTTACGCAATTAAATTGCTCGCGACCAAATGACTTCGCTCTTATGACGTGCGCTCATTTCACGGCGACCAAATGACGTGGAACCTTCTTCGGTGTATGATGTTGATTTTATTGCTATTTCAGGTCTTGCAAACACTGCGCTTCCGTATTTACTTTGTGATATTTCCGCTACATGACACATTACTTCTATTTTCGGTCTTTCATGGTGTCTATCTCTATGTGGTTCTTGTATGTACAATATGTTGCATTTATTTACCTTGCATAGGTGTGTCAGAATAGTCTCCTTTTGTCTCGTTAATTTCTCAATGTTTACTGAGGTTGTCGTAATAGCTGGCCCTGAAAAGGGCCTTTTATAACTGCACTTATGACTGGGTTTAGTAGAATTAACCGACGGGATAAGGTTGAAATCATTGTAGAAAGATATTAAGTTTTTCTTGAGCGCCTTCATTTAATCTTGTCGTTTCCAGGGGCACCACGCGGTGGTTTCTACTCTGCCACCGTTATGTATGTGATAGAACTCTTATGCAACGCCAATTACTACGTTCCTGTCACAAAGAACTGAAGTTAAAAACTCCAAACAGTGAATTGAATTTGAAAATTGTGCTCATAAATTAAATCTAAAGTTGTATGTCTCTCCGAAAAAACGGAGAAAGACATTTTGGATATAGAGCTAAGCTACCAGTATACCAACGTTCAATAATTGTTTTTTTTTTTTTTGTAAGATATCAAATTAATAAAGTAAAATGTGATTAAATTTCAATAAAGTAATAGATGAAAAAATGTGTAGAAAATTATTTCAGAATAAAACTTATTAAGGTGGAAATTCTAGCGATCTTATAGCATTATTATATTATATTTGTTTAAATTTATTTAAAGGCGTTAAAGGCATAGCCGAATTTTTAAACAACCAAACTTAATTATCAATGGCATATAAATTTTTACTACTAAGTCTGAAATAAAAAACATAGAAGTACAAGGATACTTGCAAACATCTGTTGTATGTTTGTTTACAAAATCAATCCATCGATGAGAAAAATTTAGTTGTAAATTTTCAAAACTTGAAATTTTAACGAGCAAATATTTATGTATACCAGAAACATAGTGTCATTGCTAATATATGCACATATAACCAGATATTAATCGCTCCAGATTATACAGAAAAATTGATTTTTCTTTCAAAAAACATTCAGTTTATCAAACATTAAATTAGGTATTATTTTAAATTAAAGGATAATTGTTAAGATATAAAATTATTCATAAAAGTACTTTGTAAAAAATTTAATATAATTATATTGATGCTTTAATCTATAAATTATTTATACTTTGTAATTTAAGATTTGTAAATTTTGGCATTTCTACTCAATGCTTATATAATAATAAAATGACTATTTTAATTTTTTGATTTATTATTATTGTTTTTTAAAAATCCAGTACAGGTTATAGACATTACAGATAAATTACAACAAGTCTTGCAGTTCCCGTGGCGTCGTCGATTGAAAAAGGAAAAAAAAAAAAAAAATTACAACAAGTCACAAAATCTATAATATGAAAATATCGTGATTAGTTATAAGTTATAACGTAGATACCGGTATTAATGAAATACCAGATATTGGTATTACAATTTGAAATACTGCTAGCCCTAAATTATAACCACTCATTAAGCTACTTTATCAGCACACAACGTACCACCTTTTTTTATTTTACCATTCGTAATATTATTTAGCTGCAATTAGGTACTTATTATTAATATAATTATTCTTGATTGCAATAATATACCTAGGACAATCCTCGAAAGTATTGCATTTAACAGCCTTTTTCCATTCACAGTTTCGTTCAGCGTGGAAACGTTTTCTGAACATCCCGATCACATTTTCTGAAGGTTCTGTAGACGGTGACATTACCACTGGCGTGTCAAAACTGATCACGGGCCAACAGGACACGGTGCAATCAGCGAATAGTAGCGCTTGCTCGGATGCGCACCCACCGCCAGGGCTCATGTGCTGCTTAGTCCAAGACGAGTATCACCGGCGTGACACGGATCCCAAGAAGTACGATTGCAACATAGAAATGATCTCCAACAACAGCCCGGGTGTGTGCACTAAATCGGGAATCGGAGACGTTTCTTTGTGAGGACTTCCGTGGTGGTATTTACATAATATTATCATCATGTGTCTGTGCTAATTCAACATATTTATCAATCTTTGGGTTATGATTATATAAAAATGGGTAACAAGGATAATTTCAAATTATTTATTATATTTTTGATTAAAAAAAAAAAACCAACATAAATGTGTGAAAAATGTACATACATTTATTTTGATTGTAAAGCTAGTATTAAAATACGATACGCTGTACACCACATCTATGAACATAAGTAAATTATCAGATAATAGCAGTGGGTACTATACTTACCCAGACTTATAGGTACATTTTAATTTCACAATATATATATAAATATTATTTGTTTTGTATAGATATGAAGTTAAAATTATAAAAACATATTGTAGATTATTGTTAATTTTTGTTTAGTTGTTGTTGTAGATTGATAACTGAAACATTAAAATGTAATAAACGCAAAAATATTTATTTAAAAATTTAAACAGTCTTCATTATTAGAGGCATACGCAGGATTTATCAATGGTTGGAGGGGGAGTGGGTTTGAAAACAAAGAGATTAGTTACAACATTAGCTTGAAAAAAAAAAGGTACTTTCTTAGTTCATACTTATTTGAGTGCTTTGTACTCCAAAATGATCTTAACAACCAGGTCTTATGATTTAATAGTATTTGAAAAAGAGTCATATGATCAAACCAAGTCTTCTTGTCAAAATCGTGTATACACCATTGCAATCATGAAAAATAATATGCGAAAATACTAGAGATGAGCCGAACTCAAAAATATGGTCAAGAACCGAACTTTTCACTAGTATGTCGAACCAAGCCTTAATGTGTTCATTTCTCATCCTTTCTAATAAATAGATCAATTATTGTACTTCAAACTAAATAATTTAGTGTGATATCGACTTTAACCGAACATTCAATACTGAAATCTTATGGGTTTTTAGGGTAGATTTTATAATCATAGTTATTACACCCATTTTTTTTTATATTGCAATAACTGTTAGGTACTAAGTGTTTTAAAAATAATTAAATTATTTCAGATTTTAAACCTTACTACGAATTTGTAACTATGCATATATAAACGATCTAATATATTATTGATAATTCTTTGTCTTTAATTTATAATTTAAAATACCAAACACGAATGTGATTTTCACAATGTAACTAGTAAATAATTGAACAATTAAAAAAAAAAAAAATAAAATAAAAAGTAAATAAATAATATATAATTATTATTATTTGTTATTTGCAATTTATCTTTTTTATTATTTTATAAATTATAATATTGCAGAGATTTTTATTTTAAAAAACTTGTTGGTATAACATGTTTTTTTTATTTATAGAGTATTTTAAATTATCATTGTATAAATTAAAAATAACTATAATAATTATTATTTATAAACAACTTACTTGAATAAATAATGATTATTGATTTTTGACAGATAAATTTCTCTTTATTAGGTGTATAGTATATATAATTGTTATAATAAGATATTAAGATGTAATAAACTACACCAGAGCTTATTCTAAGGATTTTTACCTACTGCCCAAATACAATTAAAAATTTGTTATATGAAATTTATTTGAATTATAATACTTACTTTCTCCCCAAATACATTTTGTATTGATATTTTAGAATTTTGACCATCGTATGGTAAAATATAAAAAAAATACGGAACTTTTCCGTTATACGAGTATTTTACCAGTATTTAAATTGATTTTTTTTTATTACGTAATCCCAGTTATATGCATTGATTACGTAAAAATACTTAAAATTCCAAATATTTCGAGACAAAGGTAGTGAGTACATAATTAAAATATGTCAATATTTTACTTTTTATACTTATTAGATATTATTAATTACAATTTTACAATACAATACAAATATCTAAATAATGATAATATATTGTATATTTAAAATTTTCTTTTTTTTGAATGATTTGTATCCTCCTTTTTTAGGACATCATCTCTTTTTAAGCCTTGAGATTTCAACGAGTGATCAAAAATGCCTTTAAATCAACCTTGTTCTCGTGCTTTGAAAATTTCTTTTAATCAATGGTTTGGTGAGTTTATCCATAACAAAGTTGCAGATCTTGGATCCTATAATAATAAAGGTGGCATGTTAAAGTGGATGAACAAATATTCATTTTCTGTTTCAACAAGAAGATTTTGACGATCTGAAGATTTTAAAATATTACTTGTTCTTGTTAGACGTCCTACGTCTGCACTGTGTGGTTTGGCCACTAGAACTCTAGAAATAATTATTATTATTGTATTGAATGAAGTATAAGTTGCAAGATAATCTACTAATTTAGCCATAGACATTTTGCATACATTTTCGATTTCCTCTAATTCTAGTAAAATTCTGCATACTCCACTGATAGTTATGTTAGGTCTAAATCATTTCCAATAATCTGATGAACTTCTTTTAACTGAACTTGAGTTAATGGCTTAAGGTTGGTAAATGGTTTTAGAATATGTACTAGCTGATCATTAAATTAATTCATTGTAATAAAAAATTTCTATAACTTTCAACTATAATTTTTATAAAATGTTTATGTGTGCCCGGAGTCAAATATTGATAATCATAATGGTCATCAAAAATAATCTTTGTTATCTTCTCCAAAATGATTGAATTTAAATTTTGCAAATAATTCACTTGTTATTATTCTCATAGGGTAAGAGTAAGCGTTCGAAGTTAATTGTTTTGCATCATCCTATACTCATACATGAATTAACAAGGACCCTATTCCATTGGCCAGTTTTTTTTTAGATTTAATTATCATTTGTCCTATTGTGGTTGATTTAGAAATTGCAGTTGTTGTTATTTTACGAAGTTTAAAAGCTTTTAAGCATTCTTGGTGGTAGGTTTGTTCTAAATAATAGATTTTTGTTTCTGTTCTGAATCGTGCTCCTAAATCTTTACATATTTTAGGTATTTATGTTTTTTTCGAAAAAAATTTAACTAGATTAGGAAATGGGTAGCAAATTTGACACCTTATAAAATGTCTTCCATCTCTGTGCATATCAAAAAATATAATCGAATTGGAAATTTCATTTTTTATCTATTATTGCCTGAAAAGTATATGCACTAATGTCAAAATGTTTAGTTATATCAAGTTGTGGTTTTGTTTTAATCGAATTTGTTTAAGTGGATTCATTTTCACAAGTTTCAGTTTTCAATTCAAAAATCGAAGTGGTAAATGTAGATTTTATGATAGGTTTAATTAACCAATTCGTTAACGAATTTTATGTCATATTTATGTTAATTATTAACCTAAAAAAAATTAATTTATATACCTCCACAATGATTACATAGGCATTAGGTAATTATTTTTTTATTGATCAAATAAACATTGGCGACATCGCCCATTTGTTGTTAATGATTTTTATTTTTAATTACAATTTTTGCAATTCTTTTGTGTGAAAAGTAAATGAACGTTAGTGTTTAAGTCGTCATTTTTCCGAAAACCCAAACAATTGATAACGACGCGTAATAGCACAATGTTATTTTCAATTAGAATCGCCGCCGCATGGCACCGCGTCAAACTTTTGTCTGACTTTTGGCATGTTTTAAGCATTTATTTGAACCGACTGTAGCCCTCTTAATAAAATATAATGATGATTATAAATTTATTTTACTTATAGTTTAAAAAAGTTCAGCTCAAACGATTTTATGACTGCTTTTATTTATATTTATTATAAAAGCATTACTTTTAAAAGTAAAAAATAAGAATAGGCTTAAAAATAAACTATAAATAGACCTAAATATATATATAATATATAATAGGCCTTAAAGCTACTAAAGTGTTATTTATTAATAATAATAAAAATGATGAAAAATAACCAAATAATTATTCACACGTACCGGTCGCGATGTACCACTCTACAAATTTGATATTTGGGAATACCTACACGCCATACACTCAGGGCTAGCGAAAGCTATGGACGACCTGGGCAATCGCCTAGGGCGCCAATCACTAATGGGCGCTACACTGAAAATAATAGGACTTGAATATTTTTTTATTACAATCAATTTTAAATCAATAACAATAAAAAAAGTTGTTTTGTTAATAAAAAACTTATTAGTAATAATTATTATTAATATGTATAAATAATAATGTCATTTATTGAGCTTTAATATTTATTTAAATCACCTAGTTCACCTACTCACTTAAACAGTTGTTAAATACTTATTTAAAACGTAAAACCCAACGTGCAGTCGGAGAGTGCTAAAAATATTTAATTTATCGATAAACGACGGACGATAACGAATAACGATTAACGGGCCCAATTTGGCAAGACATTTTTCGACAGGATGATGCGTAGATGCCACAAAAAAATGAAAATAAGAGGATTGATATTTTATAAATTCTGTTAAGCTCTTGAGGTAGTAACAGACTTTTGTCACGTCACATAACTCACGTGCTATAACGTGTTATCACGTTACGAGAATAAAGTGAGATATAGATTTATACAGTATTTTAATGTATCACCACCACACTCATGTCACATCACGCGTATCACGTCACATTTCCTATATCACGCGTGATAGCACGTTTTCATATTCGAATATCACACACGTTTTATCGACTCACGTGTCATCACGCATTTGATCTATTTGGAAAAATAAAAATACACTATATTGAATGCTTTGTTCTTGTATGTCTTTTTTAATTAGTTAGTGTAAATAATCAAATTCTTCTTTTCTTATTCGAAAATATATGTGAAATCGTCTTGGATCGTTTCGTAATTCATGAACTAGACGATGGAATTCTCTCAATCTTACCCTTTTTATATTAATTGTGTTTACCCAGCATGATCCAGTGGATTTCTTATTTTGTTCATCCAAAACTGCACAAACAGCTGCAGTTTCTAAATTCAATTCCCACACAATTAACGTCATAATGAACAACAAAGGTCAAACTTCCAAACGGAATCTTTCAAATTCATCCATGTCACCGATTCACGAGGATAAAAAAACCAAAAAAAAAATGTATTTCACCAAATAGATACGCCGCTCTCTACCTCGAAGACACCGACTTAAAAGTAACCACCTCTCCATCCGATAGTTTTTCCGACGACTATAGTGAACCACCTATCACCGATATCGATCAAGTAGACGACTTGCCGGCTCCTCCGCTCTATATCAAAAACATCAAAAACTACGCATCTTTCAACAATGTATTATTAAATCTCACCTGCCCAAAAGGCTTCACCTGTAAATCGTCGTCGCAATTCCTCATTTTTCAGCCTTCGGGGCGAGTCAACTTTAATAAAATAACTGAACATTAAATGAAACCGACGCCGAATTTCATTCATTTCATCCTCGCTCATACCGCTCATACAAGATTGCCATCAGAAATCTACATTTCACCACCACAAGTACCGACATCGTTTCCACTCCATTCGAACTTGGGCATTCAGTCATACGGGTGCAAAACGTCATAGACAAATTCAAACGACCCCTCCCATTATTTTTCGTAGACGTCACTCCGAACGAAAAAAATGTAGATATTCATAAAATCACGTCGTTACTAAACACCAAGGTAATAATTGAAAAACGGCACACAAAGTCAACGGGTCCACCACAATGCTTTAGATTTCAATCGTACGGTCACACTCGCAATTACTGCAACCATTCTCCTCGCTGCGTCAAATGTGGAGAGGGTTACCTTTCCGAGGAGTGCACTAAAGAACGCTCCAGTCCTGCCAAATGCGCTCTCTGTTCAATGGACCACACAGCAAATTTCAGGAGCTGTCTAACATTCAAAAATCTTTCAAAAAAATTACCTTCAAAGACCAATACTACCGACCATCTTAACAACTCTGTGCCTAAAACGTATGCAGAAGCAATTAAAACTCATAATACTCCCACAAAAAATATCTCCGGTATTTTCTCCCAATTCATATCTAATTTAAATACTCTTATCAGCCCACTCATCACACTCCTCTCCTAAGTCTTAAATACACTTATTGCCAAAAACACTATCTAACATTTTTCATATCGTTCTATTTATGATTTCCTTTCTTATTTTATCCAATTATCCAATTTCATTATCACTCTTTAATTAATTTTGCAGTTATATTATTCTTATAAAATCGTTTTCATTATTAACCCAATAGTTACAGTGATAATTAATTGTAATTGTGTAATAATAATATGTAATATTATGTATTGTACAGTCGTCGGGACTAATGTATCTTATCTTATCTTGTAACTTTGTATTTTATGTTCTAAATAATTGTAGAGCTATCATAGTTATTACTAAAAGCTAATAATGAAAAAAAAAAAGAACCGGATGGGCCACGCTCTGCTGTACAGTTAGGGGTGGAGTGCACCTCGCTTATAGGATAGGTCATTATTATAATGGCTTTGTTAAATTTGAATGCAATGATAGATATCATTGTATACGAATAACGATTCTGAACGGAGTTCATATGTTAGTCTAGAATATAATACAATGTTATTTATAAATATTGTAATAAGTATATTTTATTTTGAAACGAAAAATTTAGAAAAATCGAAAATTTAAATTGTCTATAAATAAGTCAAAATATTTCAAAATACTTTGAAATTTTAACCATGTATAGAAAACGTCAATATAAAGATTTAATGATAATTTCAAGTTGTTGCGGCTTTTCGTTTTTGAGTTAGGGCATTTTAAAAAAACCGATATCATTTGTCAGTCTAGAACATTCTACATTATATTATATTTTACATGTAATTTTTTGTCAATATTCGCTGTTCAAACGCTTATAAAAAAAAATTGTGCCTATGGATTTTAATAATTTTTGAATGACATTAAGAACTACTTCTGTGGAATCTTCGATTAAATTTTCAAGTATTTTGTAGAAGCCAAATTTTTTTTATCACCGATTATAAAAATAAAATGTAAAAAAATCGAATATTTTAAATGACTATAAGTGGCTTAAAAATCAATATAATATTTTGAAAAAAATATTGCATAAAAGAAATACCAATCTTAACAGCTGGTAGAAATTTCAAAAATCTGCGACTTATACTTTTTGAATTATAAAAAATATTTAAAATCATTTGAGAATAAATCGCTATTTTATGCAATTTCGTAAATATTTAAATTTCAAACAGTCGTACAATTTTTTCCTCTTAGTCCGGTAGAAATTTTTTTAAAGATTTTTGAAGAGTAGCTTATAGATAACCTAGTGTTAAAATTTTGAACCTTAAGTATGAACAAAAAAAATTTTATGAATTTTTATCTACAAAATAACATGCAAATTATCGTGATTTTTACACATTTTATACAAATTTGAGAATTAAGGGCTTATAAAAAAAAATTGAGTTAACCGATCACCGATATTTTTTAGTTACGATAAGTTTAACTTATTATAAACCTAGTATAAAATTTTCAAGAGTTTTCGCTCAATCAATTAAATTTTATAGATGTTTAAAAACAAAAATTTAACAAAAATCGAAAATATAAATTGTCTATAAATAAGTCAAAATATGTCAAAATACTTTGAAATTTTAACCATGTATAGAGAACGTCAATATAAAGATTTGGTGAAAATTTCAAGTTGTTGCGATTTTTCATTTTTGAGTTAGAGCATTTTAAAAAAAAACCGATATCTTTGTCAGTCTAGAATATTATACAGTATATTATATTTTACATGTAATTTTTTGTCAATATTCGCTGTTCAAACGCTTATAAAAAAAAATTGTGCCTATGGATTTTAATAATTTTTGAATGACTTTAAGAACTACTTCTGTGGAATCTTCTATTAAATTTTCAAGTATTTTGTACGAGCCAAATTTTTTTTATCACCGATTATAAAAAAAAAATGTAAAAAAATCGAATATTTTAAATGCCTATAAGTGGCTTAAAAATCAATATAATATTTTGAAAAAAATATGACATAAAGGAAATACCAATCTTAACAGCTGGTAGAAATTTCAAAAATCTGCGACTTATACTTTTTGAATTATAAAAAATATTTAAAATCATTTGAGAATAAATCGCTATTTTATGCAATTTCGTAAATATTTAAATTTCAAACAGTCATAAAATGTTTTCCTCTAATTCCGGTAGAAATTTTTTTAAAGATTTTTGAAGAGTAGCTTATACATAACCTCGTGTTAAAATTTTGAACCTTAAGTATGAACAGAAAAAATTTTATGAATTTTTAACTACAAAAAAACTTGCAAATTATCGTGATTTTTACATATTTCGTATAAATTGTAACTTTGAGCACTTATAAAAAAAAATTGTGACTTACGATTTTAGATTTTTTTTTATCATTTAAGGAACAACTTATAAGAAACCTTGTATTAAATTTTCAAGATTTTCTAGGCAGCCAAAAAAATTTTATCGTTATTTAAAAAAAAAATACTTAAAAATATTGAAAATTTCAATTGTCTATAAATAGCTTAATAAAAATCAAAATACTTTGAAAATTTAATGGTGTATAGAGAACGCTAATCTAAACATTTGGTGAAAATTTCAAGTATTTACATCGATTAGTTTTTGAGTTATAGCAAAATAAAAAATTTGATTATGTCAAAAACTGGTTTTGCGTAAAAACTCCCGTTTTTCCCAAATTTTTTTATGGTTTTTCCCGTCGCATTTAAAAAATATTGGAAATTTTTAACTTTTGACCCCCCAAAGTACCAAATAGATTCACTTTCCTTTCAGAAAAGTTGCTACATAAGGCAATCGAAGCGTTTTTACTGCCCCAAAACGTGTCGACAGACACAAAAAAAAAAAAAAAAAAAAAAAAAAAAAAAACACACATCATTGTAAAATCAATACATTCTTCACTCCGTTCAGAATCTAAAAAAACTATAAGTGTTCTCATGAAACAATATTATTATATAAGGATATTACATAAAAATATGTGTTTATTATTGTATTTGATAACACGTGATAGCACGTGAGCTTACGTGACGTGACAAAAGTCTGTTCCTACCTCAAGAGCTTAACAGAATTTATTAAATACCAATCCTCTTATTTATATTTTCTTGTGTCAAATACAATAATTAACACATATTTTTACGTAATATCCTTATATAATAATATTGTTTCATGAGAACACTTATAGTTAAACAACGTTTTTTATGGGTCTTAAAATAATATATTTGTTAGCATTATATTGTTTTAATATACTATTTTGTATAATCATTCAATTACAAGGACACAAAAGTTAATATTTATTTAGAAAACTATGCCTTTTTACGAATGCGAACCTTATTAGCTATGATTAACAGTGCAGAGTCGTACATCTACTCTAACTGCGATGAGAATCCTCAAATACATTAAAAAAATTAATTTCAATACGATTGGTAGGTATCATTATACATATGACATTTATTAAAATCTCTTATACGCCACACATTTTCAGAAATAACTAATTCAAATAATGTGACATATCTAAAAACAGCTTTCTATTAACTACAGTTAAAGCTAGGATCATACTATTGTCACGTCACGTGCTATCACGTTGTCACGCATAGAAACAAGCAAGTGTCACACTATCAAGTTGTCATGCTTTATCACGTCAAAATTTCTCTGTATTGTTTACGAACACACACGTTATTTTCTAATATAAACTTTAAAATGGAATGAGTGACTTTAATTGGTTCAGATTGGAATTCGGATTTGGAAACTACAGCTGTTTGTGCAGTTTCGGATGAACAATATAAGAAATCCACCCGATCATGCTGGGTACACACGATGAATATAAAAAGGGAAAGATTGAGAGATTCCATCGTCTAGTTCATGAATTACGAAACGATCCAAGACGATGTCACATATATTTCCGAATGAGAAAATAAGAATTTGATTATTTACACTAACTAATAAAAAAAGACATACAAGAACAAAGCATTCAATATAGTGTATTTTTAATTTTCCAAATAGATCAAATGCGTGATGACACGTGAGTCGATAAAACGTGTGTGATGTTCGAAAATGAAAACGCGTTATCACGCGTGATATAGGAAATGTGACGTGATACGCGTGATGTGACATGAGTGTGGTGGTGATACATTAAAATACTGTATAAATTTATATCTCACTTTATTCCCGTAACGTGATAACACGTGATAGCACGTGAGTTATGTGACGTGATAAAAGTCTGTTCCTACCTCAAGAGCTTAACAGACTTTATAAAATATCAATCTTCTTATTTAAATTTTTTTGTGTCAGTAGTATAGATTTGTAGGTTCTGAGTCCATTTTTTTTACGTCCTATTTGTAGGTTCTAAGTCCATTTTTTTTAAATTGAAAAGACTATCAAATTTTTGTAAACAAATACTTTATTTTTATTATTTAAAACACAATTTTTACAGTATATTTTACAATATTATGTGTAGCAATTATACAAGTTTTTTTACTACTCTGCTTAGAGGTACATATTCTATAATACGATCGTGAATTAAAAGACAATATACACTTATACCATCTAGATTTTCTAAAGCTTCAATTTCTATGCTAACGTCAATAGTCGAAGATGTTCCTGTATCGTTCTCTTTAGAAGTATCTATCACAACAATTGGTGCTTTAGCTTCGAAATCGATTGGCCTTAATATTGGTTTGCCTTCTTCTTTCCCATAATACGATTCTTGAAACAATGTATACATATTATATAAGACTGCATAATTGTTTTTAGTTAAATCCAAATTTAAATTATTGTATGGATAAATAACAGAGTTTAGAATAACTTTTATATTAGTTAATTTACAATGTTCAAAAAGACTTGCATCTTTTAAAATATTATTTTTTAAATTCTTTTGTAAACCTATCACAACATATCGCGATTTTTTTAATTTTGATGCTGTTTTTAAATTCAAACTATATTTTTAGATTTTCCAAGTTCTGGATATTCATAGGTTTCATACGATCTGAATGGAATAAATAAACTTTTTCCTTTCTCGATAATTTTTAATAATTTAAGTCGTTCAGAATCATCTACACTAATGTGTGGAATTTCTCAAATTACTTTATTAAGTATGACGGTACCTGTAGTTGTAGTTGTGTTTTCGTTTTTACTCATTAAGCTATTTAAATCAGTATAACTTCTTATTAAAATTAATTCTATTCGAGAATTTACCAATATTTTTTTAAAATCTTCAAAAAATCCTAACCAGTATTTTAATATACAAACACTGAATTCTCCTCTTTCATTGAGTATACTCTTTTTTTTTTTTTATTTGTTATAAGTAAATACACAATCTGTAAATTATATTTTTTTTACAATAAGCGTATGGGCGATATTAATATTAATGAGCGTGAGTTGACCGATAAAAGAAGTCACCCAGCGGTGACACTTTTTAGCTTGACTATTTATTATTTAATGGTTAATTTGACTGGCAAGATCACTGTACCAACGGCGAGCTAGTCGTCTAGGAGGATTTCCAGGAATAATGTTTGAGTTGAGTTCTCTTATAAGGGGATTTGGATTGTTGATTAAGCGGGATCGGAATCGTTTGTAAAAGAAAGATGCAGTTTTGGATACGGTGTTAATGTGAAGATCGGAGTGTAAAGTATGGTTGGAAACATAATAGGGTGCGCCCGTTATTAGGCGGAGCGAGGTAGACTGGAATGCTTGAATTTTTTTAATGTTTGATGGCTTGGCTGTTCCCCATACTTGTATGCCGTAAGACCAAATAGGAGTTAATAACATTTTGTATAGGTTTAATTTATTTTTTAGATTAATTTTTGAATTTTTATTTAATAAAAAATAGAGGTTTCTACGTCTTTGGTTAAGTAATAGTCTCTTAATTTTTATATGGTGGGCCCAGGTGAGTCGCTTGTCAAGATACATACCCAAGTACCGGGCATTTGCAGTGATAGGAATTTGAGAGTTGTTTAAGGTTAATGGAGGAGAAATGCCTTTACGGAGAGTAAATGTTACGTGCGAGGATTTGGATGTGTTGATTTTGATTTTCCACTTGGTATACCAGATGGATAGTAGATTGAGGTGGTTTTTAAGGTAGTTTGAAGCTGTGACTGGGTCAGTATGTGTGGTAAAGATAGCTTTGTCGTCAGCGAATTTGGCTACAGATGTATTAGAAGTGATTGGTTGGTCAGCTGAGAAAATGTTATACGGATCGGAGATAATATTGCACCTTGGGGGACTCCTGCGAAAATTGGGGATAGTTCAGAAGTTTCGCTGCCTACTCGTGTAGTGAAGTGGCGATTTTCCAGGTAGGACTTGAGGAATAGGTAGTAAGGAGGAGGCAGTAGATTTTTTAGTTTGAATAGGAGGCCAGAATGCCTTACGCGATCGAACGCTTGAGCGACATCTAAGAACACCGTGGGACAGTACATTTTTTTTTCCAGTGTTAGGGAGATAGTATCGACTAATCGGTGGATTTGATGGATAGTTGAATGGGAGTTACGGAATCCGAATTGGGTGTCGGGTAGTATGTGTTTTTCGTTTTTAATAGGCATAATGCGTTTGAGGATAAGTTTTTCACAGAGTTTTGAAAAGAATGGTAAAAGATTGATAGGACGGTATGAGGAGGTATTTTCGATTGGTTTGTCGGGTTTAAGGAATAAGACAATAATTGATAGTTTCCATTGTAGGGGGAAGTAAGAGAGTCTAAGAATTGAGTTCATTATGTATGTGAGGAGGATAATGGCTTTTTTAGGGAGTTGACGTGCTATTTCGGCGGTTATTAAATCGAAACCTGGAGATTTTCGAAGTGGAAATAATAGTATACATTGGGAGATATCATTTGGAGAGAAAGATTTAGGGGGCAAGTATACAGGAACCGGAGTTGTTTAGAAGTCTTTAACTTCTTCTGTGAATTGTGGGTTAAAGATTTCAGGATGCGGTTGGAAGACAGAGGCTAGCAGGGTCGGACTGGGCCGGCGAGGTACCGAGCAAAACTCGGTGGGCCGTTCATAATAATTGATTTATAAGCTGATTTATTATAATACCTATATTATATATTTTATTTAATCTTCTAGTTTTTAAATTTTAGTTTTATTAAGCGCGAATGCGCGATTCACATTGTTTAGGCACGACACGAACCGTT
The DNA here is from genome assembly GCA_034509805.1 of Sipha maydis. Taxonomy (NCBI): domain Eukaryota; kingdom Metazoa; phylum Arthropoda; class Insecta; order Hemiptera; family Aphididae; genus Sipha; species Sipha maydis. Next base: position 27,431 of record JASXSY010000884.1, on the reverse strand, counting down.
ACGCGCATACAGGCACAACAAATCAAAACCAAAACTAAATAACTTATAAAAACCTAATCCATAATACTTAATACTCCAGGCTATGTTCTTATTTTATTATATAATTATAAATTTGTTTATATTTTATATAATAGATAGTCTTTCCATTAAATTATAGAATACTTAAGTAGGTATTTAATTGTTTCCATTTTAACTTAAATAATAACATTTATCTAAGAATTTTTTGTTTTTTTTTTTTCATTATATTGTGTTGCTTTCTTTGTTTTTTTTTTAGATTTTGTGTTGCTGTTTTAATGTTTAGTTGGTTTATTGAATATTGCTTGTTTTTTTTTTTAAATCATTTATTTTTTTTTACATTTCTGTGATATTTTACCTAAAAATAATAATGTTATCTAACCCAGGTTAAAAATGATATTGGAAAAGTTACTGAATCATCTAAACTTCCTGAATTATTAATGATAAATTTGTTTGAAAAACCAACATCTCAAAATATTAATCAATATTTTTTGAATCATCCGAAGCAACCATACTCAAATATTTCATTTAATCCTTTAATTGCATACTTTCGCAAGGAACGAAAAGAAAATTTTAAACGAGTATGGCTAAGTTACTCAGAAGACAGACATAAATTTTACTGTACATTTTGCATTGTTTTTGGGAAAGATGAGAATAGATTTACCTTAGGATGCGATTCAAAGATTGAAAATAACCCATATGAGCGAATACGAGAACATGAAAATAGCTTAAACCATTGTCGTGCAACTGAATCATTTATTCTCCACTCTAACTCCAAAGATATATTTAATCATTTTAAAAAAGGTAAACAAATTGAAGTTGAAAAAAATAGATTGATATTACATAGAGTTATTGATATAATGAAATTAATTGGTAAACGGGGTCTAAGCTACAGAGGTTCTCGCAACGGTGAAGCTGCTTATACATTGAATAATGATAACGTTGATCATGGTAATTTTCTTGAAATGTTATTGTTAATAGCTAAATTTGATCCAATTTTAAAGCGACATATTGATGAAATCGTTATAAAAAGCAATAAACAACGTGGTAGAGGTAATCTTGTGACTCTAGTTTCTAAGAGTACAGCTGATTATATAATTGATTCCATAGGAGATTTAATGAAAAAATCAATTTTAGAAGAAATCAGTAAAGCTGAATTTTTTTCTATTCAAATAGATTCTACTCAAGACATAAATGTTCATGACCAGTTGTGTGTTATAATCAGATTTATATCTGATTCATCTATAAAAGAACGACTTATAGCAATGGTTAATAGTAAAATTGGAACTGGTCAAGGTCTCTGTAATATAGTGTGTAAAGTTATTTCAGATTTCGGCCTAGATGTGAACAAGTGTATCGGAAGTTCCACTGATGGAGCATCAAATATGAGAGGTGAGTATAATGGATTTAATGCATGGCTTAGTAAAGAAGCACCACAACAAGTACATGTTTGGTGCTATGCCCATATTTTGAATCTCATTATGACAGACACCACTAAGGTATGTATTGAAAGTGTATCTTTGTTTGGACTTCTTAACTCATGCTCAGTATTTGTACGGGAATCATATGTTAGGATGGCAAAATGGGAAGAGAAAAGTAAATATCGATTCATTTCTGTGATTGGAGAGACCAGATGGTGGTCCAAAGATAAGTGTTTAAGTAAAATGTTTGGAATATTTGGTAATCCAAAGAGTTCTCTTTATGTTGACGTAATAGACACTTTTCATGAAATTTATACACCTGATAAATTTTCTGTTGAAATAAGACATAAGTCAAAATGTTACTTGGATTTTTTGCTACAATATAAAACAATTGCTACTGCACATATTTTTTTGCGTATATTTATTTCTACTACACCACTCTCATTATACCTCCAAACTAAGGGAATGAATTTTATTCAAGCTTTTTCTATGGTCAAAGAAACAATTCAAACTTTACAAAGTCAAAGAAGAAATTTAGAACACGTCCTTGAAGCAACTAATAATTTTATTAATTGGGCAAACAATGAATTTCATGAAAGGAAATTCAATTATAAAATCGAAAAATATTCTAAAGTTGGTCGCCAATCAAAGATTAAAAAGAAGAGATTTTTTGATGAAGTAACCGAAGATGAAGCAATATACGATCAAAACGAGAGATTCAAGATTGATGTATTTAATGTTATTTATGATCAAATTTTAACTAGCCTAATTGATCGATTTGAAAAGCATGAAGATTTATTTAGGGAAATATCTTACTTTGATCCTAATAGTTTTGAGTTAATAAAAAATTTGAAATATCATGATTTGGATTTTCTGGGAAAACGATTACAAAAATATGATCCTCAATTTAGTCCTGGTGACTTATTAGCAGAACTGTTAGATTTTTCCAGTAAGTTGGATTCTATTAAAAGATTAGCAGATAATTTACATAATTCAGTATCATATGAAGAAAGTTCGGAAATTATGCCCGATCAAATATTGTCCGATCATGATTCTCCGTCTGAGTCAGCATGTAAAGATTGCATAATTTGTTGTTTTAAAGTACTTCATCAGTATTAATTACATATGAGTGCATACAAAAATTTATATCTCACAAGTGAGTTGTGAGCGAACATTTTCCAAGCTAAAATATATTTTGAACAGGTTCAGATGTATGATGTCTCAAGAAAAACTGGAACATTTTTTACTTATGTCGGTAGAAAAAGATATTTTGTGTAATGTTAAGAACGATGATGTAATTGATTTAATAGCACAAAAAAGTAATTTGTTAAAGCAAATATTGACGGTCCAATAGTTAAGACTTTGAACTAATATATTGAGACAATTTAGGCTAAGATGATTTTATTTTTATGCATGATAAGAAAATATGTTGTTAATTTAAATTTTAAACTTAGAATAAACATGTTATTTAATTTAATAGAAATGTTGCTTGTTAAAATAAATACTGTTAATTAGTAAAACATAATTGAAAAAATACCTAATTATACTTCTTTAAAATATTTTAAATTTGTTTTTATTTTAATTTGAAAATGTTTACATAAGTACTATTATGTAATATGATAATTATCACATAGGTACGATTATCAAGCTGAGAAAAATGTATAAGTGGAATTCAAAAACAAAAAAATTCATTTAATTTGATGAGCCTATTCTTAATTTGATATCCTATGACGTTGAAGACCTCATATATTTATTTTAAAATTTGAGGAGGTTTTGATTCTGTTTAAGAAAAGTTGATGCCCTTAAATTTTATTTTGTTTTGTTTTCATGGAAAATACATACATACTAGATACACGATGAACTGAAAAGAGGGCCGAATTTATTTTATTACCTCGGCCTGGACCAAATTCCCAGTCCGACCCTGGAGGCTAGGTGAGTACGAAACAGTTCAGCTTTTCCTATATCGGAAGTACACCAGGTATTATCATTATTTTTTAGAGGATATGAAGCGACTTTTTGTTTAAGGCAGTTATGAGTGGCTCTCCATAAGGATTCGTTTTTTGTTACGAGAGATGTGGTCTAAGAGGAAAAGGAATCGGTTCTTATTTTGGATAGAATGCGTTTGAGTTTAGCATTGAGATTGTTATATATTTGTTTATATGAAGGTAGACTATTATTTTGCCAGAATGCACGAGCTCTCCTTTTTTGGACTATTAGGTCTCCTACGTAAGAAGGTAAATTAATTGATTTTGGTTTTACAGGGATGGGAGTGGAGGCATTCCATGTTGAGTGTTGTATTACAGTAGTCAGGTTTTCGACCGCATCTTCTATATCTTCTGGGGATTTTAAATTAATTTTTAGATTGATTTGTTTTTGTATATCGTCTTGGAATTTTTTCCAATTCATAATGCCATTGATAAGAGACGATTTTGCTAGGCGAATGGGAGGAGTTGCGTCGATGGTTAAAAGTACTGGAGAATGATCCGAGCATGGGCTAAGTAGATTATCTATTAAGGAGTATAGCTGTTTTGGTATGTTAATTATAAAGATTTCTAAAATATTGGGTTTTTTTGGGGGGGAGGTAGGCCAATAGGTAGGATTTGGGGGGCTTATTATTGAATATGATTTTTTATTAATAGTTTTATACAATGAGACGCCTTTTGGGTTGTTTAATCTACAGCCCCATACTTTATTTTTTGCGTTTAGATCTCCTCCAACTATGAAGTAATGGCCGAGGGCGATAAAAAATTGTTCGTATTGGGTGGGGTTGATTTTGTGCTTCGGGGGGCAGTATACAGAAGCTATTGTGATTGGTGTGTGTTTAATTATTAATTTTATTATAGCAGCTTGTATATATTCTTCTTGTATTGGGGGTTCTTGCGGGAACTGAAGAGAGGATTTTATGATTATTGCGGCCCCAGCGTGGGCAGTGTCGTCGGGATGTGGAGTGGAGATGGTGTGGTAACCTGGGATTGAGAATTTTGTTCGGGTGGTGAAATAAGTTTCAGCTATTAGAGCAATGTCTATCCGTTTCTCGTGTAGTGTTGCAACTATTTCATTTTTATGTTTTTGAAGACCGTTTGAGTTCCAAAGGAGTATGACTAAGGATTGTGATGTATAGGAGTTATTTTGCATTGGAGATAAGTTGATCGAGGACAGTTGTTAGTAATGACATTAATGGATTTAATAGTGATTCGAATTCATTTAGGAAATTAGTAAGAAGTGAATACTCAGTTTGAGTTGGTGGGGAGGAGTTTGAATTAGAGGTTGCATTAGCATATGAGGGGGGTGTAAAAGAATGATTATTTTCGGAGGTCACCTGCTGAGTAGACTTAATTTGTACATTATTTGGGTCACTTAAGCTATTTACATTATTTTTGTTATTTATATTATTAGTGCTATTTATGTATTTACGGTTTTGATTTGGTTGATTGGATTGACGGAGTTGTTGAAGTTGTTTGTGGATCCGGCAGCCTCTGTAGTTGGCCGGGTGGTCACCATTGCAGAGGGCACATTTGGCGGGAGTGTCTCGTGGTTTCTTGCATATATTTGAGTGATGATCGTCCCCACATCGGACGCATCTGGATAGATAGGCACAGTATTTTTTTGTGTGCCCATATTCTTGACAATTTTGACACTGAATTATTTCTCGATGTTTGTGTGATTCTTCGATTTTTATTTTGGTGTAAAGTAATCAGTCAATTTTAAAGATATCCGTGTTTATAGGAGAGGGTTCTAAGTCTACGAAAAATATAGGCATTGGTGTTTTGGTTTGCTTATGGATAACGTTGGATACTTGTCTGATCGAGAATCCGATTTCGTTAAGTGCTTCTGTAATGTCGGTGGTTGAAGTTGTTGAGTGGAGGTTACGGATTACAATTCTAAAAGCTTTGTCTTCTTTAGCTTGGTATGTGTGGTACTCGGCTTTGTTGTTTTTGAGGAATTCAATAATTTTACGGCAGGCAGTTGACTTTTCGACTTGGATTTTTGAAATTGTTGATGAGGATTTGAACAAAAATTTGTCGGGAGAAACTAGTTTTAAACTAGTCTTTTACGTTTGTGAAGTTTTCGACGCCTCTAACAAAAATGGGTGGAGGAAGAGGTTCTCGATTTTTTTGAGCGAACTCGTGATCAGTATTATTATCGGACATAAATATATCGTTTGTATATGTTGTTTTACTGGTATTTGGTTCTTGAATCTCAAGCGCGGCAAATCTGTTTGATGATACGAATAAGGGTTTTGTTTTTTTGTGTTCAGGTGAGCTAACAGTAGTTGTAGACAGATTTCGTTTATTCGATTTAACAGAAGTAAAGCTTTGTTCGTTTTCGTCATTATCGTTGAATACTGTATCACTTGAATTGCTTATTGAACGGTTATTTGATTGTGTTGGTTTCGTATTTTTGTTTACAATGCGATTATTGACAATCTTAATTGTAGGTACAATTTTATCATTATTTGATTGCGAGCCGATCGCCATGATTTTATTAATTATCTAATCGGAGTCCAAAGGTCACCACGGGTGGCGATGCCTCGGAGAAGCGATATAATAGTGTATATCATACACTGTGTGTAGTAATTATAGTATTTACTTTTTTAATTTTTTCTCGAAGAGAATTTGTAAAAATATCCGGGACGCGGTGGTTTGATGTGTAAAAAAAAAACTGAATTGATTGGTAGTAAGCTCGACTAATTCTGAAAGAATTAAGGTAATTTACTTTGAACATAAGAGAAGACAAAAGAAAAACGCGTGCGTTCAGTTTGGCTGTTCTCGCAAGTATGAGTATACTCTTATTGTTTAAATTCCATCCTGCATTCTGATAGTAATAATAATTATTTGACGTACATGTTAGATATCCTTTTAATGAGCTAGTTATTCCGAGAACACGTGTTCTATCAACTTCTACACCATTAATTTTTAATCGAACCTGATCAAAAAGAAACGATAATCCATTATTTGCAGTGTTGAGAATAGATAACTTATAATTTATCTAGATAAAGATAAAGATGACTATACTCATTCTTATCTAGATACAGATAAAGATAGTTATTCTAAATTTCATCTAGATAAAGATAAAAATAAGTACATTTTAATCTAGATAAATATAAGATAATTTCATGTTTGATTTTGAAAATATTCAGGACACTACAGCTTACAGATATAAGGTAAAATATTCATAATTAAAAACATTTTAAAATAAATATCATTTTTTAAACTGATTTCAAACATTAATAAACATAAAATATAAAATGTTTTTTTTATTAAATAAACTTCATAAGAAGATTGTCATCTTGTCAGTTATTATCTGTGTAATAGGTATATGATGTACAGAAAAATGTAAAAATAAAAATATAAAAACATTTTAAATTTTCAAATTTTATTTTTATTCCATTTAAATAAATTATCTAGATTGGTACTCATAGATAACAAGATTTTTATCTAGATGAAGATAAAGATAACTGAGTATAAATTTATCTAGATAAGATAAAATATAAATAATTTTTATCTAGATAACTTATCTAGATACATTTATCTAGATATTTCCCAACACTGATTATTTGACAATGTTATTGTTGCTGGATTTCTATTTTTCTATCGATATATAGGAAACTTTCATGTAGGTAATGATATACATCCGTTTGTTGGACCCCAATTCGTATTTCATCGTTTGGTTTAAATGAGTTAGTATACGGAATATATGAATGATATTCGACTTTGCTTACTTTAGAATCTATAGTATAATTTGAATCAATATCTAAAATATCGCTTTCAGGCATTTTTTTTGATTTGGAATCCTAACTGTTTTAATATTATTTTGTTTTTACGAGTTAATTTTATATTTTCAGATTTTTTTTTTAGTTACTTTTGATTGTAAATCTGTTGAATGACTAATCGGTTTAATCGATTGTAACTGCTTTATATTCTTAAATAATAACCCCATATTTCAAGATCTACAACGTCTTATATGTAATACGACTGTAATTTTTTCATTAAAGTTGTGAATAGGATTATTTTCCTGATTTACTAAATTAATATTTATTGTATTAAGAACTTCAGTATTAAGTTTATAATATATTAAATTAGCTGGTGACTCAACTATTTTAGCACCTGTCCTTTCACGAGAAAAAATTCGTTTATCGAGTGAGATTTTAAACCATTATCGAATGAACCATTTGCTACATTGCACAAGACTTTTATAGAATTAACAGTGTTTATATCAATATTTTTCGATGATCTGAAATTTGATAAACCTACTTTCCTATATATATTTTTTTTAAATCCTAACAGAGTCGCTAGACTGTTTTCAATTGTAAAATCTATTGAGTAATTACAATTAATTACACATTTCATACAAGTGATAGCAGTATTAGCAGGTAAAATGTATAGGATCATTATAAATTTTGTCGCGTCCATCTATATTATTTATACGTTCATTATCTTCATGAATTTGGTTGCAAATATATTGAGTAATATCTTCAATCTCATAACATCCGAAAGGAAGTTCAATATCTAAATTTCGTTGTTGTATAATGATTCGAAAATTGTTATTTGTTTCCAGGGCCGGATCTAGGGGGGAAGTCGGGGATTTGTCCCCGGGCGCTAAATTTTCGTTGGCGTATTTTAAAGGTTTTAAATTTAAAATGGACTTTGAAACAAAAGTCATAACTACAAAATAATATTTTAATAGAAATTTGTAATAATAGTTATGCGAATAAAATAGTATTATTTTTATTTTTAATTTTAACAAGTAATAACAATATTATTTTAAAATGGACTAATAGGTACGTATTGCAGTGGAAATACCCGTCTGCGACTGTCAGCGGGATTGACTGTCGCTGCAGATCTAAAATTAAATATTGTTCAAATAAGTGGGAAATTAAGATATTGTTGAATTTGATGTTATTATCATTGTATTGTGATTCATCGATTCGTGTGTCCGTGTTAATGTGTTATACTAATAATATAGCCTGTATTAGTTTATATAATCAGTTAATTTTATACATTTATGCTGGATTCCATTTTAATTTTGATACCATATAATGACAACCACTCTTTTTAAATGTATATAATATTATAAGTAAAAAACAATTTTAAAACCAATCATTATGTATTCAAATAAAATAATAATATAAAAACCAATCTTTGGTATAATAATAACAAAAATGTCCAAACTCCTGAAATCAGTCTATTTCATGTGAAATTTTATTTTGAAACAGTTACTATTTCTAGTGAAACATAAAGCCTTATTACATTTAATACAGCTGATGTATGTTATGCCTTTACAATCTGGGTATTTACATTTTTGCCTAATTTGAGACCACTCAGGTAAATGCTGAACACCATCATATCTTATATTTAAAGGTGTGGTGTTAATGTTGCGTTGTCTTTTTCTATCTGTTATATTACCTAAATTTTCTTCTCTGAGTGGTCTACCTCTCTTAGGGAGCACTAATTCTCCCATTTGACAAAGAGAAATAGCCAACTCTTCATATAACATATGTTCAATAGATATCAGAATCATAATTACTTAAAGAATACAATGGTATAACCTTAAACAACGTATCAGTAGTCATAAAAATTCAAAGCGTTGCATAAATGCAACTATATGCATGTAAGGGTTAATTTATCTTATTTTTTATTTTTATTTATTCTTTAAGAAGATAATGGGTCCCATTGAACATGTTTGTTTATTTTGTTTCTTAAATTCTAAGATTCATAGAGATATTTTTGATAGGTGTACTTTCTCCTCTGTTTTGTTTGAGCTTTTTTGTTTAGTTTCATATATTTGATTTGGATAGGTTTTTTTTATTAAACTTCTTTCTTCATCTTATTTATTTTTAAAGCTCAAAATGTCAAAAAGACCACGAGGTTCCTATTTCCGAAATAAAAAGAAACAAAAAGCAGCAGAAGCTCAAGAACTAGCAGCACAGTGGGAGAAATCTAAAAGTAAATGGTTCAAGGTTAAAAACAAAATCAATTCATTAGACGATGGGGCTTCTGAAATTCAAAAAATAAATGAAAGTATTCAAATTGAAATTGATAGTGGTTGTAGTCAAGTTGAACGAACATCGAATACCAATGAATTGAGTTTTCAAGGAATACCTGTAGAGTTGGAAGAAAATATTTTAGTTGATCATGATTTATCACATGGTATAGTTGAGAAACAATCACTTGTTGATGAAGAAATAAATGTGTTAAAACCTCCTGAAATAATATTTAATAATCCTCAATCGTGGCCAACTATAAATGACAAGTTAAGATGCATACTTGTTCAACATGGCCCAGATCGTGGAAAAATGGAACATAAGCCTTTTAAAACCATTGGTTTTACAAAAAATTACCAAATGGAGAAAGTGTTGAAAGATCATGGACGATGTATTCTCAACCAAATGATGCAATTTTTTGCTTTTGTTGTCTATTATTTGATAAACAATTTACTGCTTTAAGTGATCCCAAAAGAGGTTTTTCGTCTTGGAAAAAAATGGAGCGCTTAAAAGAACATGAAGATTCTCAAGACCACATAATACATTTTTGAAAATGGAAAATGCTTGAAAATAAAGTTATGAAAGGAGGGGTATTGATGACTCCTTACAGAAAGAAATAAAATCAGAACAAGAAAAGTGGCGACATGTTTTAAAAATAATATTAGATGTGTTACTTTATTGTGCAAATAATAATCTAGCCTTAAGAGAAAATTTTGAAGAAATAGGTAATCCAGCAGCTGAGCATTTTTTAAATCTCATTAGCTTAATAAGTAAATCTGATGGAGTATTAAGGCAACATATTGAATCCCATAGGAAAGGCTCTGTATCTTATTTTTCTCATCACATTCAAGATGAATTTATTTCTTTATTATCTAAAAAGGTCAAAGAAAAAATAATAAATCAAATCAAGTCTGCAAAATATTTTACTTTTATGTTCGATTGCACACCTGATGTTTCCAAAAAGGAACAAATGAGTCAAATTATCCGATTTGTAAAAATGTCTAATGGGAAAGTTTGTATAGAAGAAAGTTTTTTAGGATTTATTTTATCACATGAAAAAACTGGAAAAGGCTTAGCAAGTGAAATATTAACTCAGTTATCTGATGATGATTTAAATATACAAAACTGCAGAGGCCAAGCTTACGACAATGGAGCAAATATGGCAGGGAAATATACAGGTGTGCAATCAAAAATTATGGAAAAAAATAGTTTCGCTACTTTCATACCATGTACTGCTCATAGTTTAAATTTGGCTGGTGTCAACGCTGCATCATCAAATGTTCAAATGAAAAACTTTTTTGGCAAGATTCAACAATTATTCAATTTTTTTTCGGGTTCACCTTCTCGTTGGGAAGAATTGAAAGCATTGAAACTCACACTTAAACCATTTTCTGATACAAGATAGTCTTCTAAATCTGTAGCTATAAAAGCGGTTTTTACACAACTACCTGAAGTAAAAAATGCCCTTAATAATGTAATTGAAAAAGGTAATGCTGAATCAATATTTTTGGCTAAAACCTTACTATTATTCATTGACTATGAATTTATTTGCTTGTTATCTATTTGGAATGCTATCCTTTCAAGCATTGATCGCGTTAATGTTTGTCTACAAGCGAAATCATTAACAATAAATAAAGCTGCAAATCTAATTAAAGGATTAATTAATGAAATCACCGATTTGCGAAATAACAGACTTGAAACATTATTTCAAAGTGCTGAAGAATTAACTAAAAAAATGGGTATTGAAACTGTTTTTCCTCAAAAAAGAATAAAACGAGTAAAACTATTGGATCTTGAAGAATCTACAGACGACTGGAATGAGACTTCAAAAACAACTTGTATTATTAATTTAAAAAATGTTTGTGATGTATTAACTATGAATATAAACTGGAGATTTGAAAAGCTTAATCAAGTATCTTCTGACTTTGGATTTTTAAATGGAGCTGACCTCGTTGAAAAAGATTCAAATTATTTAATTAAAGCTGCTGCTGACCTAGCCATAAAATATAATAACGATTTAACACCTTCAGACTTTACCTCGGAAATAATTAACTTTAAAAACCTTACATTAGGTATGTTACCTGACCTTAAAAATCAAACTCCATTAAACATTCTGGAGTTAATACACGAGTACTCAATGACTAACATATTCCCAAATATTTGTATTGCTATTCGTTTGTATCTAACATTGCCTTGTACAACCGCATCGTGTGAACGAAGTTTTAGTAAACTCAAATTAATAAAAACGTATTTACGATCCACGATGAACTAAAATAGACTCACTAACTTGTCACTTCTGTCAATCGAAAAAGAGATCACAAAGACAGTTGATTTTGATTTAGTTATTGATCATTTTTCTGCGATCAAAGCCAGAAAAATAAAGTTTTAAATATTAAGTTTAAAATTTTGTAAATTTGGAAAATTTAGAATAATATATTTTAGTATATTATACATTTAATACATAAGTTATAGGTAATAATTATATTATTTTAATTTTTAGTACTTAGTTATATTTTTCTTTAATTGTAGTTTTTCCTTACCTAAGTAGATACATAATATGTAGACATGTAGTAATTATAAAGTTTTGAGTGTAACAATAACAAAAATTGAAAATGTATAAATATTGTTTCATTTACATAAAGCTTTTTATGTTAAAACTTAAAAGTAAGCAATAAATAATTTAGATTTGTTAATAAATAATTTATAAATGTTAATATTACCAATATTATTTTTTCTAAATCTGAAACTTAGAAAAATTAACCATAGATATTTTAACTTTAAATACACCATTAAGAAGTGCTTCTAAAAGTATTACATGATTAGTTGATTATATAAAAACTAATTTGTTTTGATTTTCAAGCTAAAATTGTTCAAATAATTTTTTATAAATAATTTATTGGTCCAGTGTATACAAATGGCTTTATAAATGGTTGGTGCTCACACTACTATGTGAGTATGCTTGATTTTTCATAAAAAAAAATAATAATGATTCTGGTCATTTTTCTGAAATTTCTTGAAAAGGGCGTATATTTTTAATTTTCCCCGGGTGTTAAAAAGTTAAGAACCGGCCCTGTTTGTTTCATTGACATTCGGATACATATTATTCTTATGTAAACGTAATAGTGCGATTTCTGAGTTTTCGTATACATTTATTGCTGGAAAATAAGTTGATGATAAAGATGTTATTTTACCTGACATACTTACAGTAATCGATTCGTCCATTTCACTGTTTTAGGATTTAATAGGTCTAATATGTAATATAACCGTTATTTCACCCTTAGAAATAATAGGATTGTTTTTATGATCAACTAATTCAATTTTTATTTTTTTAATAACTGCTGTCTTAAGTTTAAAATATATCAAATTAATTGGCGATTCAACTATTTTAGTTTCTGTCTTTTAACGATGGAAAAATTCATATATCGAATGTGATAGTTGACCATTATCGAATGTACCTTTAACTATATTACCCATTACTTTTATAGAATTAACATTTTCTGTTTTATAAATAATTTGATCTGATTGATGATATGTATGATCTGTAGAGATGTTAAAATACCGTATTTTATTTTGTTGTTGTATAATACCATATTATACCGGTATTATACCAGTATTAAACCGTATAGAACCTTGTAGTACCTCAAATTATTGGAAATTTAACAGAGGTTATAAACCTATTGTTATGGGCCTCCATACATCATATAACATATTATGACCACATTTATATTTAGAATACTGAGAATAATGATATAAACTTTATATTAATCGTAATTATGTGCCTGTCACACCTAAAAATAAGTATTGTAAACTAATAAAGTATATTAGAACTATAAAAGTAGATTCAGCAATAAACCGTGTGCAGAATTTCCACGAATAAGGTATCATCGTATAAAGTCATATACCTATTCCTGGAAATTATCAAATTAGCAAGGGCAACGAGTCCATAGTATCATAAAAAGGAATTAACCAGATAACCAGGTGCGGCATTTCTACAAAGCCAGCATCGTGTAAGGTCATACACCGATTCCTGGAAATCACCAAACAACCGGGTGCAGCTTTCCAATGACGTCAATCGAGCCATATAAAAGAGCGTCCGAATCAACCACAAATCAGATGAGTTCTAGTCACGGAACTGCAAGCAACTTCACGTCACTCTGTTTTATGAATTGTTATAACACTTTGAATTATTTAAATAAACGTATTAAAGTTAAAGTCTCACATTTTATTAAATTAAAATTCATCATCGACTGCAAAAGTTGAAATCTAGCCGGTGGCACGTAACACTATTATTAATTATGAAATACGAATCATTTTAAAAAAGGAATAATTTAAATATGACTAGAAGGTCAGAAAACATTAAAAAAACACATAATACAAGAATTAATTTAATAATTTGAATTTAATTCGATAAAACTAAGGTCAAAACTACGACGCTAAGGATATTTTTAGAATGAGTACTTCCCTACTCAACGGGAAAAAATGTTACGATAATAATTAATAAATTATAATAATAAATAATAATTTTATATCTAAGTATCTTTAATCGTGGTAATAACTAAATTAACTTAACTTAGAGCCTTATTTTTTTTTTTATATCATCTGTATAATACCTTGTATAATACAGTTTTATACCACTGTATTAATACAAACTCACATCTCTAATGATCTGCTTGAAAATATTGGTATTTTATTTTCTGAAATCCTATTGCACTTGCTAAACTTTTTCATTTGTAAAATCTATAGTACAATTACAATTAAGTCTACACTTCAAAGGAGTACTTCCAATTCCTAAATTAAATCTTATTAGCATACTATATGCAGTGTTGGGAAATATCTAGATAAATGTATCTAGATAAGTTATCTAGATAAAAATTATTTATATTTTATCTTATCTAGATAAATTTATACTCAGTTATCTTTATCTTCATCTAGATAAAAATCTTGTTATCTATGATTACCAATCTAGATAATTTATTTAAATAGAATAAAAATAAAATTTGAACATTTTAAATGTTTTTATATTTTCATTTTTTCATTTTTTTTTAACTATTTTAGCTTTTATCGCAGGCCTGGTGTAGTGACTGAAAAAAAATTTTTCGTAACGAAAAAGCGTGACCACTACCTGTGGAATCCTGTAATTAATGGAATATCGTAGTTGCTATGATACAAATTCCTGAATAACTAGAATAATAAAAAAATTTAATATTATTTCAACTTCTTATTTATTTAATATGTAATAGCTTTATCGCGGCAGTCCCCGAATGCCACTAACCGTTTTTATTATTAAGTTAGAGAATGATTTGTCATCTTCTTATGAAGTTCATTTCAAAAAAAATTATTTTATATTTTATGTTTATTAATGTTTGAAACGAGTTTAAAAAATGATATTTATTTTAAAATGTTTTTAATTATGAATTTTTTACCTAATATCTGTAGGCTTAGTATCCTGAATATTTTCAAAATCAAATATGAAATGATCTCATATTTATCTAGATAAACATGTACTTATTTTTATCTTTATCTAGATGAAACTTAGTATAACTATCTTTAACTGTATCTAGATAAGAATTAGTATAGTCATCTTTATCTTTATCTAGATAAATTATTTGTTATCTATTCCCAACACTGACTATATGCAGCATGATACAGTTTAAGTATTTCTTGTATATATTCATTAATATCTTTAATGCAGTAAAACCCAGGAGGAATTTTAATATCTAAATGTTTATCTTTTCCATCTTCATCATTTTCAATTTTTATTGTGTTATTAGTTTCATCTATAAGAATTGCATATAAATATTTGTAGGACCATCAGATCAGGAAAAACAAATGTTATATTTAATCTAGTTACTCATAGAAACGGGTTAAGATTTGAAAACATATATTTATACTCTAAAACAACAAACCAGAAGAAATATAGGTTATTAAAAAATATATTAGACAGTATTAAAGGTGTTAATTTTTATACGTTTTCAAATGCTGATCACGTTATAAAACCAGATTTAATTAAAAAAAATTCAATTTTTATATTTGATGATGTAATTTGCGATAGTCAGACACCTATTCGTGACTACTTTAGTATGGGAAGACATTCTGGTGCTAATTCTATATTTTATTTAGCACAAACGCACTTTAATATATCAAGACAACTAGTGAGAGACAACGCAAACTTTTTAGTAATATTTAAGCAAGATGATAAGAATCTACGTCATATTTTCGATGACCATTGTTCTGCAGACATGAATTTTTCAGAATTTCGTAAAATATGTCATTTATGTTGGAACAAAAAAGATTATGGGTTTATAGTTGTAGACAAAACTCGAGAAATGAACCAGGGAAGATATAGATATGGTTTTCATAAATTTATAAATATGAAATAATTAGTATAAAAGAAATAAGTATCTTTAGTAACATTCAGTTAGTCGCGTACAAACATACAATTTGTAATTAATGTTAAATAATGAGTAAGGAAAAAGGTTTGTTAAATCATTTAATATTATGTAAAACAAATATTAGACGTAAAGTAATGGATATGAAACGTAATGTTATAGATTCCGATAACTATTTTCGTTAAACATTTAAACCGATACTTGAACCATTAAATACATTATAAAAAAAAAAATATATATAACTAATGTCTCAAATGGTTCTTCAACTGAACAAATAAATGTGGATGTACGTTGCCCTAGTGATGAAGAAGATGACAGTACGTTATTAAATACAAAATTTAATAACTTTTTTAACACATTACCACAATCACGAGGTTATGATAAATCATATGGTTTATATTATGATGGAGCTAATTGTAATGTCCCTATGACTCTGGATGATTTAGGATACACATGATTACTCATATAATAAATAAGAAACATTAGTTGATTTACAAAGTTAACAACGACACATGACTCAATGAATAGTGAGTAACAAGTAACGACTTTTTATTAATGTGACTCTCGTCTAATACAAAATTAATTGAGGTTAATCAATGTTACCAACCTCAAATACTACAGATCCTCCGTAACAATTTTTTAAATAATAATAAAACAATATCATAAAATAATATTAGAACAATATCAATAACATAACTATGTTTCCTTGTTACAATATAATAACATAATATAAAACAATAGTAATAACATTAGTTTTTTTTTTTTTTTACAATATAATAAAATAAGATAAAACAATATAATAAAATACATTATAAATTCAATTGGTTATGAGGTTTGACTTCCCTGGCACTACGTCTAATAATACTGGTTGGCTCCAACTCTTTTTCCATAACTAACCCTTCACCATTTTCCTTAACCAAGTCCTTAACCTTCCCCTCAACAGATTCACTACTGCATACATCAGTAATTTCTTTTCCTTGAGTAGGTACTATTAACACTCTATCCTGAGACTCTATTCTCTCAATGATTTGATTTATGTGGCGTTTCCACACACCTACCCCATTCATATTTACTAAATATGTAACTGGAGATAAGATTTTATAAATTAATCCTGGTAGCCATTTATCCCCCTTTCCATAATTTTTGCACATCACTTTATCATAAATATGAAACTGTTTTACTCTACCACCTCTATAATTTTTAGCTGCATTTACTAAACTTTTATTATAATTGCTTTTTGCATAAGGAAGTAGCCTATCAAATGAAGTAAATAATTTTCTCCCCAAATGCAATTCCGCAGGACTGACCCCTGTTGCACAATGTTTTGAACTGTTGTATGATAAATTAAACTTATATATATTTATATCTATATCTGTATCTTGTGAACATTTTTTTAAATAATTTTTAAACGTACGGACTAAATTTTCAGCAGCACCATTAGATGATGGATTGTAAGGTGATGTCTTAATATGATAAACTCCATTATTTTTTAGAAATAATTCAAAGTCTACAGAGCATAAAGATGGACCATTATCTGTGACCAATTTTTCAGGAATACCCCGCAAAGAAAAATACTCTTTTAATACTGTAATTGTCAAAAATGATGTAATATTCTTCATATATTTAATAAAAATCCATTTAGAATAAGCATCAATAATACATACAAACATATTACCATTTACTGAACCCATAAAATCTAAATGTATACGTTGGGCCGGACCCTCTGGCCAAGGCCAACTATGTAAAATTGATCTAGGCGGACTATCACTGTTTGCTAAACATTTTACGCATTCTTTTGTTATTTTTTCAATATCATCATCAATTTTAGGACACCACACATAAGATCTAGCAAGAGATTTCATTTTTACTATCCCTAAATGGGTACTGTGTAATTCCTGTAACAATTCTTTCCTGAACTTTATTGGTATCACCAATCTATGACCCCATATAAGACATCCTTGTTCAATTGCTAACTCATTCTTTCTATAATAATAAGGTTTCAACTCATCAGAAATATTTTTAATATTATCTGGCCATTTTCCAGTGAAAACTTTTAAAAAAACCTCTTTAAGAACCAAATCTCTTTTAACTTCTTCACAAATATCTAAATCTGATACTGATTTAATGTTAGTTGTTATTAAATTAATAAAAAAATTATCACACTCTTCAAAATTAATTTTATCCGATATACTTAATGGTAATCGAGACAACGCATCCACATTTCCATTATCTACTCCTCTGATAAATTGTATTTTAAAAGAATATCCTGACAAAAATATAGCATACCTCTGTAACTTATGAGCTGCCATTGTAGGAATCCCTTTACCCTCACCAAAAATACTAATTAATGGCTTATGATCAGTTCTTAATATAAATTTCCTACCAAACAAAAATTGATGGAAATATTTCACACCATATACTAAAGCAAGAGCCTCTTTATCAATTTGTGAATATCCTTGTTCACTCTTTGATAAAGTTCTTGAAGTAAAAGCAATTGGTTTATCTTTACCATCAGGTAACCGATGTGACAACACAGCTCCCACACCCACTGGGCTAGCATCACAAGCTAATATCAATTCAAAATCTGTATTATAATGGATAAGAACCTTATTGGATAATAATATTTTTTTAATTTCATCAAATCCTTTTTTCTGATCATTCCCCCATACAAATTTAACATTATTTCTCAATAATACATATAAAGGGCTCGCTACCGTAGACATGTTAGGTACAAATTTACCATAGTAATTTACAAGTCCCAAAAAAGCATTCAACTCATGAACATTCTTTGGAGTAGGTACATCTGAAATTGCTTTGATTCTATCAGTAGGAATATGAAGACCTTTCTCATCAATAGAATAACATAAAGAAGTAATTTTAGTCTTATAGTATTCACATTTCTCTTTGCGTACTGTTAATCCAGCAAAATCTAATTTTCTCAAAACCTTATGTAACCTATCATTAACTTCTGGCTTGTCAATACCTGAAACAACAATATCATCAAAAAAACAATCAACGCCTTCTATACCACTCAACATACTTTCCATTTCTCTTTGTAAAATCCCAGGAGCAGAAGCTGCTCCATAAGGTAATCTCTTATACATAAATAATCCCTTATGCGTAGAAATGGTAGTGAGTTTTTGACTATTAGTACTTAACGGTAACTGTTGGTAAGCTTGAGATAAATCTAAGGTACAGAATAATTTAGCTCCTTGAAATATATTAATTAAATCATTTACCCTTGGAATTGGATATCTATCAACTTTTAAAAATTTATTAAGTGTCACCTTATAATCACCACATAATCTGATTGACCCATCTGATTTAATAACTGGAACCACTGGAGTTCCCCACTCAGACGTTTCAACTGCCACCAATATATCTTCCTTGACCAATCTATCTAATTCCTCACTCACTTTGTCTTTAAGAGCAAAAGGTAAAACTCTTGGTTTACAAAAAATGGGAACAGCATCATCTTTTAAATACAATTCAAATTGCTTGTGTTTAAAACAACCCAAAGTATCCTTAAATACCGAAGGAAACAACTTACTAATGTCTTCATTTGCTACTGAATTAATGTCAATTTTAGAAGAAAAAATGTCAAACTCCCCAAGCCAATCTCTTCCAATTATAGGAGGACCACCATTTTCAATAACATACAGTTTTAATTTTTTACAATAATTTTTAACCTTGTCACGTAGCACAATATCACACACAATAATAAATAAAAAAAAAATAATACTAATAATAATAATAATATATTATTAAACAAAAATCTAATAATAATAAAAGTTGTTTATAATATTTAAGATTATTTCTTAATTATAATAATAATAAGCAACCAATAAAAAAAATGATATCAACTTAAAACTAAATAGGTAAGTTAAAACAATTAAACAAATTTATAAGAAATAAAAAGGCCACGAAGACGGCTAAAAGCAGACAAGTTCGTCATTCGTTCGCGGCGGTCGGCTCACCGTCCGCGAACGCTTCATGACGCATCGCCGTCTCCAAAACTGGTTCTTTTAATCGCTCGGGCGTCCCGATTGATAATCGAACGTACGATGTTACAGTGGCAAGGGGGTGTAACGGGTGAGATCGCGGTATCCGTGAGACACGACCGTGTCAACCTTAACATCAACTATAAAATAGCCCAAGGGAATGATAACAGAATTATTATATGCTTTTAAGCTCACATCGGAGTTATTAATATCATTAATTTCAGCTATCTTAAAATATTTAAAATCTTTAAAAGATATTGCTGATATACCAGAACCTGTGTCTATTTGAAAATCAATATTTTTTTCATTAACCTTAATTACAACAGTATAAGGCTTAACAAAATTAACATCTATTGTATCTAAATTATATAAACAATTTAGATCCAAATTATCATTACCCTGGTCTATATGATTTACTTTCATTTTAACTTTACATACCTTTTTTAAATGACCAACTTTTTTACAATTTAAACACGTTAACATTTTATGCTTACAATCAGGTTTAGTATGACCCTGAGTACAACAACAATAACAAACAACTTGCTTCTTCCCAATATAATTATTGCCATCTTTTTTACTGACCACTTGTTCCAAAGATCCCCTGCTTTTCTGTTGACTCTTCTGCTTGAACTTGGACTGCTTTTGATATTTGATTGATTCAACCCGTTGATCCAACTGACTGACATCATTATTAGCAGCTTCCATAGCTAGACTCAACTCAACACATTTTTTGAATGTTAATTCATTCTCAGACGACAACCTTTTTTTAATATGTTGATCTCTGAGTCCCCAAATTAATTGATCGCGCAACATATTGTCCAAAGTCAACCCAAAATCGCAATGTTCAGATATTTTTTTTAGTACATTGATAAATTGAACTATCGTTTCTTCTGATAACTGTTTACGTTCTTTGAATTTATACCGCTCAGTAATCGTATTAGGCTTAGGATGAATGTAATTTAATAATAATAATTTTAAATCATCATAACTTTTATCTACCGGTTTCTTTGGAGTACATAAATCTCTCATCAATGAATAGCCTTTATTTCCCAGCAACGTTAAGAACATTAATTTCATTTTATGTTTATTAATTTCATTTAACAAAATATACAGCTCAAACCTTTCTGTCCATGCACAAAAATCATCTTCTTCCAATTTAAATTCAGTGATTTGGCTCATTTGTCCAACAAAAGAACCTTTTTGCATGATTGTTTCACCTTGGTTTGATGATGCTCCTCGAGAATCATCCGCCGTAGACATTGTAACTGTTAACTATTTTTCTGAACAATCAGAACAAACCATAATAGCACCTTTTGCGTAGAATCCGAAAAACCTCGTCGCCAATTTGTAATGTCCCTATGACTCTGGATGATTTAGGATACACATGATTACTCATATAATAAATAAGAAACACTAGTTGATTTACAAAGTTAACAACGACACATGACTCAATGAATAGTGAGTAACAAGTAACGACTTTTTATTAATGTGACTCTCGTCTAATACAAAATTAATTGAGGTTAATCAATGTTACCAACCTCAAACACTACACTAATGATCAACTAAAAATATCGGATTTTCCTGTTTCTTTTATTCATGGTAACTTACACTTACTCAATAGTTACTATCCTTGGACTATTGGTCTTTGGCCTTTAATATGTGAAAAAGAACCTAAAAGTACAACTATAGAAGATATGGAAGCATATTATATTTTGAAAACTACTTAAGTTCATTTAAAGCCTGACGGGAAACCAAAGACGTCAAGGTTCTTTAAATGGATAAATGTTGTAAGACCTCTTTATGATAGAATGAAAACTGAGGAAAAACAGTTAAACGCGGAAATAACAAAGATTAATAGTTCAAGAAAAAAAATTAACTTAAATTTAAAACCGTTTGATGACTATTTAGTTTGTGCAAATGCTAAACGAAGTAATATTCATGATATTACAACAATAGCAAATAAATCATTTGATTTTGACTGTACAGTAGACATTTCTAAATTTGAGGAACCTCCAACTGATAAATTATTTAATTTCAGTTTATCGCCACCAATTAAAAAAGGTTTAGGTTTATATAAAAACGTGATTCCTAATACACAGTTAGTTTATTAAGATGACCCGAATGAATTAGTAACAAGATTAAATCTTTTAATAGCATCTCAGACTGCTGGCAATACAGGTGTTAATAATGAAATTATCTCTATATTAGAAGAATTGCATGAAAGAAATATTGTAGTATAATGTCTGTATTAGAAGGTATATCAAATGAGTTACATCGTTCAGCAAGGAAAATATTTCCACGTCGCTGTGTTATAACAAATTATAAAGATGATCTCTGGCAGGCTGATCTTATAGATATGCAGTCACATTCTAGAAAAAATAATGGTTTTAAATACATTCTTATTGTTATAGATACATACACAAAGTTTGTATGGGTACAAGCTATAAAAAATAAAACCGCAAAAGATGTCACTTCAGGTATGAGTAAAATATTAAAATTAAATCGTCCTAATTTATTACAAACAGATAATGGAACTGAATTTTATAATAAAGAGTTTCAAGCTCTTAAGAAAATATTAAATATTAAACATTATTCTATTTACACAAATATTAAGGCAGGAATGGTTGAGCGTGTTATAAGAACATTAAAAAATAAAATTTATAAACATTTTACAGCAACAGGCTTTGGTATAATTCAATATTAAAATTAATATACAAATATAATAATACATTTCATAGTACAATTAAATGTACTCCTCATGAAGCTCGAACAAAATCTCAAAAGTTTCAATTTCATTACAGTAAACTGAAAAAATCTAAATTTAAAATAAATGATAAAGTCCGGATTTCAAAGTACAAGCATGTTTTTGATAAGGGGTACACTCCGAATTGGACAACAGAAGTGTTTCAAATTTCAGAAATATTACCTACAAATCTAATAACATATATATTAAAAGATTCATTTAATAATATAATATTAGGTTGTTTTTATCAACAAGAAATTCAAAAAACTGATTTTCCAGACACGTTTCTTGTTGAACGTATTATAAAAAAAAGTAAGAATAAAATTTTAGTTAAATGGTTAGGCTTCAGTTGAGATCATAACTCTTATATAACTTCAAAAGACATCATAAAATAATCTGAGTTATATACTACATATAATATAAATATATGTTTATTATATACATACATTTATAATTATTAAAAAAAAAAAAAAACACAATTAATATTTATATATATGATACAATACAATATAAAAAAGAACCGGATGGGCCTCGCTCTGCTGTACACTTGGGGGTGGATTGCGACTCTTCATAGGATAGGTCATTATAATGGATTTGTTAAATTTGAATTCAATGATAGGTATCATTGTATACGAAAAACGATTCTGAACGGAGATGATATGTTAGTCTAGAATATAATACAATGTTAAATAAATATTATATAAGTATATTTTATTTTTAAACGAAAAATTTAGAAAAACCGAAAATTTAAACTGTCTATAAATAAGTCAAAATATGTCAAAATACTTTGAAATTTTAACCATGTATAGAAAACGTCAATATAAAGATTTAATGATAATTTCAAGTTGTTGCGGTTTTTCGTTTTTGAGTTAGAGCATTTTAAAAAAACCGATATCATTTGTCAGTCTAGAATATTATACATTATATGATATTTTACATGTAATTTTATGTCAATATTCGCTGTTCAAACGCTTATAAAAAAAAATTGTGCCTTTGGATTTTAATAACTTTTGAATGACATTAAGAACTACTTCTGTGGAATCTTCTATTAAATTTTCAAGTATTTTGTACGAGCCAAATTTTTTTTATCACCGATTATAAAAAAAAAATGTAAAAAAATCGAATATTTTAAATGCCTATAAGTGGCTTAAAAATCAATATAATATTTTGAAAAAAATATGACATAAAGGAAATACCAATCTTAACAACTGGTAGAAATTTCAAAAATCTGTGACTTATACTTTTTGAATTATAAAAAATATTTAAAATCGTTTGAGAATAAATCGCTATTTTATGCAATTTCGTAAATATTTAAATTTCAAACAGTCATAAAATTTTTTCCTCTAATTCCGGTAGAAATTTTTTTAAAGATTTATGAAGAGTAGCTTATAGATAACCTCGTGTTAAAATTTTGAACCTTAAGTATGAACAGAAAAAATGTTATGAATTTTTATCTACAAAATAACTTGCAAATTATCGTGATTTTTACATATTTCGTATAAATTGGAACTTTGAGCACTTATAAAAAAAAATTGTGACTTACGATTTAAGATTTTTTTTTATCAGTTAAGGAACAACTTATAAGAAACCTTGTATTAAATTTTCAAGATTTTCTAGGCAGCCAAAAAAATTTTATCGTTATTTAAAAAAAAAATACTTAAAAAAATTGAAAATTTCAATTGTCTATAAATAGCTTAATAAAAGTCAAAATACTTTGAAAATTTAATGGTGTATAGAGAACGCTAATCTAAACATTTGGTGAAAATTTCAAGTATTTACATCAATTAGTTTTTGAGTTATAGCAAAATAAAAAATTTGATTATGTCGAAAACTAGTTTTGCGTAAAAACTACCGTTTTTCCCAAATTTTTTTATGGTTTTTCCCGTCGCATTTAAAAAATATTGGAAATTTTTAACTTTTGACCCCCCAAAGTACCAAATAGATTCACTTTCCTTTCAGAAAAGTTGCTACATAAGGCAATCGAAGCATTTTTACTGCCCCAAAACGTGTCGACAGACACAAAAAAAAAAAAAAAAAACACACATCATTGTAAAATCAATACATTCTTCACTCCGTTCAGAATCTAAAATGATAATAAATTCATACACTTCATTCAATTTTTTAATTATAGTTTAAAAATACTAGATGATAAATTAAAAGAAATTACTTTAAAAACATCAATAAAATTCAATTTATACTTGGATTGTGTATATACAGGGTGATTTTTTTATCATGAACCAGTTAATATCTCGGAAAGTATTAGGAATTTTTAAATAATTTTTTTTTTTAAACTTTCTAGGTTTTACTATTTTACACTGTGTTACAATTTTAATAATTTTAACTTCCTCTCTTATATGATAAAACACTATCAACTTTCGATTTTCAAATGGCAATACCTATTTTCGATAACAAAAATTTATAAACATACTGAAAAAAAAATTTTAACGTTTACAGAATTTAATTTCAGTAATCCGTTTGCGACTTATTACCGTTTAAATATTCGTTCAATTTATGTTACCGGGCAATTTATCAAGCCCAGTAGTATAAACCAGAAGTCAAAACCCGAATGATATCTCTAACAATACCCATAACAGTCATAATCGATAATAATTCTTAAGTACCTAACGAGAAAGATAAACAATTCTGTAAGAAAAAAAAAATGTCCTATCAACACTCCCACCGTTTATCAGTGAGCGACTAGCCTGCAGCAGCTTTAAGGTATAAAAATAATATATTACAATTTACCATCATGGTTACATAATATATCACTGGTTACTGATTTATGGTAAACGGTCTTATCACACATTATCTTAGTAGATAAACGATAATAAATCCCGGTCACAGATATCTATATTATTGTGGGAAACGTTAACACTGCGCGATGTGAGTCGCGGTCAACGGTTACCAGCGGATAAAATAATAATAAAAAAAACAACGCAGTTTAATTAAATCACGTAGCTTTTATTAAATGAAACACGTGGTTGAAAGGATGTCTGCGCGTCTGTGCGTAATAACAAAAATGCGGACGCGAAACAAAAATACGAAGTAATAAAAACAAAAGGTCGCGCGGGCACACGTATAAAACGACAATGTCATGCGCGGACAATACAGATGCGCGAGGCCGGGCGGAAACGCGAGCACGTTGAGATGGTCGTTCGAGGTATTTACCGAAGTAATCAAAGTCGAACAGACAAAAGAAAGATTCGAGAGACGGCGTCACATCAGTAGTGTACGACGCTCGGAGAACGAGAGCGAGCGCGGGCCCGCGCTCCGGTCGTTGGAGGTACGCGATGGAGGCGCATCGCTGTGCACGGTTGCCAACAAGTGCCGCCGCCGTGTTTCGCAGAGCGAGGAGCACGATCGGGAGTTGGCGCGACCATTGGGGAGACTCGTGCGCCGTGAGCGCCGCCTTGAGCGTGCGATTATGCCGTTCGCCTGCGGGTGGTACGGTGACGTACGAATACGCCGGACGCCGAACGTGGATAAGAGCGCGCCTATGAGCTCGGACTCGAACTGACGCCCCTGGTCGGTTGTGATCACGTCTGGAACCCTGAACTGCGATATACATTGCGTGACGACGGTGTGAGCGGACATGTCTGTGACAGGCCACGCCTCGGGCCAGCGTGTGAAGCGATCGATGCACGTGAGCAGGTACTTGTAGTTGTTGGAGACCGGCAGCGGGCCGACTAGGTCGAGGTAAACGTGACCGAAACGACGTTCGGGGTCGGTGAACCGCGCGATGGGTGTTATAATGTGCCGGTGTACCTTAGATTTCTGATAGGCTTGACATGCTCGAGTCCAGCGTCGTATTTCCCTGTCCATGCCCGGCCAGACGAAACGCGCTTTAACCAAACGACATGTGGCAGTACCTCCCCCGTGAGCCTGCTCGTGCAACGTTTTGAAGGCCGCCCGTCGATGACAACTCGGGACAAATAGTCTCGAGCGATTATGGGCGACGTGGAAGTAGACGGTTCATTCGTGGACTGCCGCGCTTGAAGCTCGAGTGAGGTTTTGGTGGTGGCAGAGAGAATGCCCTGCAAATCCGAGGCTAGGTTAGGTTAGGTTAGGTTAGGTTAGGTTCCCGTGGCGTGAGCTGCTATCGGGCGCGTCCCCAGGTTGCGGATAGGGGAACGCCCTGCAGACATGCAGGGTAGCCGCGAAATAAGCCATACCCTTCGGGATTGGACGAATAAGCGGTCGCGGACAAGCTCACCACCGGGGGAGTGATCTACCCCCGGTGTCCCGGAGGATCAGGACTACCGACAGGCAAGACAGACGACGCGAGGCTGGCGTCGTCAGCGGCGGCTAAGCCATCACTGAAACCCATGATGAGCACGACAAACAAGCCAAACGTTACTGCTACAAGGGAGTCGGATGCCCTAGAGCCGGCGGTCGGGGGACGGTGCACGCCCCGGGTGTCGTCATCACCCCCATGCACCAAAATCTCGGAAGTGGCGAGCCAGGCTTCCGGAGCCAGCCAAGGGGCTGGTAACGCAACTGGTGGGAAGAGTGCGAAGCAGGCTCTTCCCGGTGGCAGACAGGCCATCGACATTACTGCAAGGCCCACAACGACTTTATCGATCACGGCATCTCGGAACGGCGACTCGCGTTTAGCGGACATGCTACTGGAATCCTCTAGGTTGAAGAGGAAGTCCTCAGCGACCATGATTCCGGCCGAGGAAGATGACGAGTACTTCACAAAGGCGCTGGAAGGGCTTGTAAGCAAGTGTAAGCTCGCTGTTATGGAGTGCGACATTGCAGCGGCATCGAGCATACATGATAATCCTCTTCAGGATATGTTGAGGGGCATACTCTCATCCCTCGTGTCCCTGGCAGCCAGAAGAGCTCCACGGTCGCCTAACAGAAAGAAAGCGAAGG
>JASXSY010000883.1:0-199863 GCA_034509805.1 Sipha maydis | reverse complement strand
CTGTTGAGTATTGAATGCTGCGATCGCTGCTTCTACTCGAGTGTTATAATTTCCTCTGCCAGAAAAATGGATTCGTTTGCCACCAATATGTTTATTTATCACCGAATTAAATTGTTCACAAATATTGTTTGTTTTGTTTTCGAGTAAACTGTCGGCATTCTTAATTAAACGTGATACACAATTCTGAATTTCCGACATCATACCACTGCTTATAACCTCAGGGACAAGATTTAATTCATTTTTATTATTTGTACTCGATTGACAAAAATAACTGGCACAATTTGTGTGTTGGCCCAAACGGTGAAAAGGGCCATTGGCTAAATCCTTTTGAATTTCTGAAATTAATATAAATATAAAAAAGGGTGAAACTACTAGGTCTTGGAACCAATGTACTATTGTTTTCGAAAAAACGATTTTAAATGAAAGAGATCGGATCAATTTATACTTCTAAAGATGGTCGTTATAGCAGTGAAATATAGTATTTTACCTTTAATTTTTTGTAACTTCGTTAATTTATTATCTTCCATCCAATATTTCACAGATTTCATAACATCAGAACGAAATCTCATGATATGTGTAAGCATATACTTTCGAACACGAAGCGGATATTTTGAAATTTTAGCCAGCGCAGTAAGTTTGGTCACATAATTTCTAATTAAATGATTTTTACATTCAATCTTTTGGGTAAAAAAGTTAGGTCCGTATGGCTGTACTTCTAGAAGTCGTTTCATTACGCTACTATCCCCGTCTCCTATACAATATTTGTATTCATTATGTTAATAAATAATATATAATAATATAATTATACATATATATATATATATATATATAAACAAGTAGTTAAACGATAATGTCATGTATGCATGTATATATATTATTTATCTGTTTACCGATAAGTTTATTAAACTTTAGACCATGTATTTCTAAACTTTTTGAAAAGCCTTCTACAACACCATCTGCTTCCATGCTTGTTGAAGCTTTATTCCAATTCAAAAAGCATTGGTGTTTTGGCGCAATTTCTTTCTTGGTCATTGATTGTTGACAAATTATACAGTACTTGTTTTTAATTCCAATAAACAAGACCTTTTTTGTTTTAAATCCAATTATAGTTGACTATACACAAATGTACACAATTTAAAATATTTAATTAATTCGATTTTTTTATTAATAAGTCTTGTAATTACGTAATAATAATATAATACCAAAATAGATTATTATTTAGTTACATTTATTAATTTTAAAAGTTATTAAATAATCACTTATTTATGTGTAGAAAAAACTTTAAAAAAAATATATATATGATAGTATTGAACAAATGTATGAACTATAGTTACGATTATTTATACTTGGAAAATAAACTTACAACTCCAGATGATGCATTGTAATTAGTCTTGTAGCTCCGCTTAGACCATTGCCCATCGGCCACTACAGTACACATAGGACTACCATCGGAGTCAACATTACCACATTTTAAAGCAAGTTCTTTTTCTTCTTCGCCAGCTCTTTTCATTTCTTCCCATGCAGTATCCGAAATAACAGTGGCTAAAGTAGATTGTAATTTTATGAAAGTAGTACAGGATAACGATGGTATTTCAAGGAATTAAACAAATTCTGATAATTGTGTATGACCGATACCTATTTATTAAATTTAATATACTGTCATATTGACACATAATAAGACTGTAATCCTGTCCATTGCTTTTTTTGAACCAGATAGAACGTCTTTTTTGAAACATAAAGAACCGTTGGGTGTCGCTCGATAATACAGTCCAGTTTAATCTGCATTAAATATGTTATCTGGTGAAAAATCGTTCAAAATTATTTTTAGCCTGTCAACTTTCCAATCATTAGAGGCGGATTCATCAGCACTTGTTTTTTCACCATGCACACGTTTAAATTTATCAACACAATCACACATCAAAATCCCATTAAGGTTTAAATGGCATAATGATTTTTATTACTTTCAATCACGGTTATCTACACAGGTTGGAGCTTGCGGCCTTATCACTTGTCGAAGTGGCGACTATAGGAACTATTAGCGCTAGCTGTACTTGGCCCGGTATGGCGGTATATTATAATACTTATTATTAAGAAGGTTTGGAACATTAATTCAAAAAATAAATGCATTCACATTCACATTCATAGAGCTTAAAATTGAATGTATTCGCATTCAACATTAAATTTTTCAAAAAGAATGCATTCAAATTTGCATTTTTTAAGAAAAGAATGCATTCTTAACCACATTCATGAAAAAAATGTTTTATTTTATTTGTACAAAACATAATATATTAATTTATTTTTTGTGTTTAACAAGGCATTTTATATATTGCATGAACCATATAAATAAACGAGGTAGGTATAGCAAATTGAAATAACTCACATTTTAAACATTAACTGCATTAACAATATTATATAATATTGTATATACATAAATAAATAAATAAGATATTAAAAATAATAATAATTAAAATTATAATTTAGAACCATATATATTAACATGTTATACAAATTACTAATGAGATGAATGAGAAACATCTTTTGTTTCACAATAAATATTAAATAATATAATAAAGTAGGTATAGACAGACTTGTCTTTAGTCCACATTAACTATACTTAACTAATAATACATAAATATAATAATATCACCTATAATATATTATAATGTATAATAAATTATATATATTTTTTTTTACTTTTCATACATTCATAACAATATATCCACCTAATACATGTAATATTAAAAATTATACTCAAAATCTCAGTTGAAAGTCACAGTACCTAGTTGAGTCAATCTATGAAAATCTTTAGGAGCACCAAATTGGTGCACTTATTCAATGTTACTTTTGTACGCAGATGTACAACCAACGATTAAACATTTAACCATTGTCAAATTAAATATTAAAAATTAAAATTAAATAACATTAATATTAAATACGAAAATTAATCACGAAAACAAATACAATGTTCATGACGTACAGACAACAGCAGTTATCATCTACATGGCCGTTCGCGGTTTTTTATTGTTCGATGTTTACAAGTTTACAACTCATGAGTTGAATTACTTGGATACTGAATAGAGATAATAAATTGATAATAATGTAATCTAATAAAAATTATTTTGATTTATAATTTTAGTTATGTGCAATTTGTTCGTAAAAATGTTTAATTCCGAAATATAAGTTAAAAACAACTATAAATACTATCTTCTATATGTTAAAATAGGGCCAAGTACACCTAGCGCTATTAGTTGCTTTTGGTCGCCACCACGACATAGCCAATACATGGGTAGCATAGGCATGAGCTCCAACCTGTGTAGATAACCGTGCTTTCAATAAACACAATCTCATAGATGTGACGAAATCCGATTAAATTAGTCGTTTTTAAATATATATATATGTGTATATTCTAACGCTATGATAAAATTGCCCACATAAACCGAATCGAGTGCCCATATTACACGGTTAGATTTAACATTGTTAATATACATTTGTATTGGGCCATACCTGTTTGCCCACAATAATCGGATGCCCATATTAACCGGTGCCCACAATAAGCGGATTCCACTGTATTAGATACCTATTGATACAAGAACCAAAGAACTTTTGGTATTTTGAACCTATTTGCTTGTACATTATATATTTATAGAAAATACCTATATATATATTAGGGTGGTCCTTATTTTTTAATTTTGTTTTTTTTGAGATTACCCCCCCTAAAAAGGTTCAATTACCTAAAAAAACCATACAAAAAAAGTTTCATGCAAATTCTTTAATTTTAACACGTGCCGCAAAAGCTCTAAAGTTACAAAAATAGAACATTTTCAATATTTAAAATTTTTTTTGATATTCTTAAACATAACTTTGGAAATAAAAATGTTATAAAAAATCGGTTAAAATACAATGATAGAAAACAAAATTTACTAAAATTTGTTTTATATAGATTAGATTCCAAATATTTTATTTTTTCAAATATTTTAATCAGAAAGTAAAAAAAAAAAAAATCATGAAAATTGAGATATTTTCACAGCATAACATACAAATAATCATGAAAACAGTTTACAATAAATAAATTACATAGTGACTTACTAATATCTTTAACATATTTTAAATATAAATGATACAACTAATTACTGTATAACTTGTGTAAGTGTTTCTTTTCTGTCGTCAGGATATTTTTTGCAATAATCACTAACAACTTGTAATAAATATTGTTTTTGAGATTCATCTTTGGTTATATTGTTGTTATAATCTTCTATAAGTTTTACTCCTCTTTCTGCAACATCATTTATAACGGGAATATTTTTTAAAATTGACAGAGCTTTATTATAATCTTCATTATTTGCCCACATTAAAGGGTCTTCGTTCAAAAAAGTGGTATTGATTGCAAATCGTTTAAATAGTTTTTTAGTATTGACACATATAAAATCATCAATTTCCTTTTCTAATAACTCGTTTGTATTTTTTGCAGATATAATTAAACGTTGTGCATTTGAATTTATTTCTGATGAACATTCGTCGTTGTTTAGAGCATGAATCATTTTTCTTTTAGTCTCCAGTGGCACAGCCTCATCGAAAAAAGCAAATGCGCATAATTCCGCCGATAAATACCATAAGTGACCACAAAACTTTTTAACTGCATTCTGAGATATATCTTTATCTATAGAGACATAATGTAAAAGATCTTTCATAAAAGTCAAGTCTTGTAAAGGAGCTTTGATTGAAGATGGTGAATTAAACCATACTTTTATGTATAACCGTACAATAAAAATGCAAATACTTCTTAAGGCACTTTCTTCTTTGGGTGTTAATTTAAACTGTTCACGAAATAAATATATTTTCAAGCTATAAATAGCTTTGGCCATCCACCAAGCATGATGGATGGCACCTGGTATTTTAAAGCTATTATCATTTGAAAGTTTTCCACCCAAAAAAATTACTGTTAATTCTAGTAACTCTCGATAATCATCTCTTGGCTGCTTTTCTAATAGCCGATCTTTAGAAAATTTAATAATTTCGTCACATACGTCATTTACAGAATCCATTACATCACTATTTTGTATGCCAGAATTAAAATTGTTAGGGTTAATTGTTCCCCAGGCTTGTTGGAACCTTTTAAAAATTGCCACGTCTGGGCCCGATGTTGCCCCAAATTTTAAATCGAACACACTTTTCAATATAATTTCATATATATGATGGCGGCATGGTAAATATACTAATTCGCGTTCTAACAGTTGTTCAAGCAAAACACAAGCTCCATTTAAGCGACCTGTATTTGATGCTGTAGTATCGGAACAAAGTGCTTGTACATTTTCATCTAAACACCAATCTACAAGCGTTTGGTATACTGCATTGGCTTGTTCACGTCCAGTTCCACTATTTAGCGGCGGGACACCTAGAAGTTGTTCACGGCCATTTACAGACGCGATTATAGGCAGCCTATCGACTAAGCCTTTCCCAGTTAAATTTGGAAGAAGTTTTCCGTCCCAGTGTATAACAACTGCGTCTTCCTTAGCTAAATTATAGTCACGACGTATTTTTTCAGCACGTTGCTTACGGTATTTTATGCGAGTTCGTCGTATCGATGATCAGTTTACAATAAGTTCATTAACATTATTACCTAAAGCTTCTGCAGTAGCAATGAAAAGATGTACAGCATTCCGGTCACTGATTTTACATTTGTCCAATACGATTGCAAGTTTTTCGGAGACAAAGTCATCGTACCCTCTGGTTGGCTTGAAATATTTACTTGATGGACCGGGAATATCTTCATGTACAAATGCATCATTGTCCGCATCGTCACATTCGTCAGAACTACTGGACGACAGAAGTTCTACAGTTTTACCTGAAATTTATTTATTATTATACACACAACACTTTTAATATAGTACTATAGTAGTTATAAATTATTATTTTAGACTAAAAACTTACTTGAAGCTTCAAATTCATTACGAGCACAATCTTTTCTTTTATTTGTCGCTTGTTTCCGATCCTCTATGGTTTTTTCTTTTTTATTTGTTTTTTGATCAATACCAAGCAATGATCCAGTTCGACCTTTCTGTCTCTGGGCAATTAAAAATGCTCTATCTTCATCATTAGACATTAAATCTAAAGCGTTTGCGTTTGATATATCGAATAAATCGTCTAGCTTTGATACAAACTGCGTATTTTTTTCCATTTGAGTTGCACTTTTTCTATATTCTGACTTTTGCAAATTTCTCCACTCTTGGTATAAATCCTCCAACTTGGTCACACATTTTTGTTCTGTTTTTGTTGGTATACGTGCCTTCCGCCAAAAAATTATCGCTTCTTGTATCACTAATGTAGCACTTTGATGAAGATTTAAATTAACTTCGCGAAAATTAAAAAATAGTACTGACAAAACTTGCTTGTTTGATGGTAATTTACTACCAACTATTTGATTTGAACTATGTCCAATTAAAAATATATATTTTGACACACGTAAGCTATTCTTGGTAACCATTATAAATCAGTAAAATAAAATATAATGCTTACTAATTATAACAAATTGTAAAAACTTAATACTCAACAATAATTAAGTATGACACTGGTTGTTGTTGTAAGTCAACTGAGAAATAATAAACTAATAAATCGCAAAATAATAGTTGACAATCTATAATGACTTATTAAACTCGATAACACGTAAGTCCAAGGTGTAATAATGTAGATAATACTAATTTTTGTTGTACGAATAATAAATTTTTCAATGAGTCATGGAAATAATCTTCACGTAAAAATCGCAAAATACGGGTATGGGTCTAAGTACACTACCCACCTAACGATTCTATACTAATCTCTTTTATCATAGATTAAATATCACATACAAACGATATTATACAATATATATTAATTTTATGTTAATTTAAATCGCATTATACGATATAAAAAACATTTTATTTATTGCCACGCAACAAATAGTTAAAAAATTTTATTTTTAACATTTAAACTCAAATTTTTTTAATAATAATATATTTAAAAAAAATTTATAAGTATAAAACTGTTGTAACAATAGTAACGTACAAGTCATTATAATTTTTTTGTAAAAGTATTCTTTTAAGAGTTATGATTAATTATATTCAAAAACTGAAGATTTCTAATATTTTTTTGTTATTAAAACTTTAGAGCTTTTGCGGCACGGGTTAAAGTTGAACATTTTGTCTAAAAAATTTTTCTCATGCTTTTTTTAAGTAACTGAACCGATTTGAGGGCGGTAACCCGAACATTTTGCAATTTTTTTTTACTTCATCTATACCGGAGGACCACCCTAATATATATACTATAACCATATCGATAAATACAAACCTATAGCTTGACAAGCGCTGACAGCAGCATTATTAGTTGTTACTCTGGAACTTTGATTATTATTTTCAGTATATAGTTACTCCACAATATTACAAACTTTACACTTAAAAAAAAAAAATAGATTGGAATCCATTTATTTTTTCCGACTCATATTCCATATCTATAAAAGAGCAACCGAACCCACTATCATGTCTTTTTTGAATTTGACTAAATAAATACGATATATTGACAATTCGTCTACCTTCTAGTTTTCTAAGCAATTAAATTAAAGTAAATTTAGTATATTACATAAAATAATGTAAATTATGAAACATAAAAATATAATATATAATGTACTCTGAAATTATTGTGTCAGTTGATGCATCTGTTTCAACACGAAGCTCATGATCTAAAATTGAGTTCATTTTAATTAATTCATTTCAATTAAAAATTGTGCCTATGGACTTTAATAATTTTTGAATGACAATAAGAACTACTTCTGTGGAATCTTCTATTAAATTTTCAAGTATTTTGTAGGAGCCAAATTTTTTTTATCACCGATTATAAAAAAAAAAATGTAAAAAAATCGAATATTTTAAATGCCTATAAGTGACTTATAAATCAATATAATATTTTGAAAAAAATATGACATAAAAGAAATGCCAATCTTAACAGCTGGTAAAAATTTCAAAAATCTGTGACTTATACTTTTTGAATTATAACAAATATTTAAAATCGTTTGAGAATAAATCGCTATTTTATGCAATTTCGTAAATATTTAAATTTCAAACAGTCATACAATTTTTTCCTTTAAGTCCAGTAGAAATTTTTTTAAAGATTTATAAAGGGAAGCTTATAGATAACCTAGTGTTAAAATTTTGAACCTTAACTATGAACAGAAAAAATGTTATGAATTTTTATCTACAAAATAACTTGCAAATTATTGTGATTTTTACACATTTTATACAAATTTGAGCTTTAAGGGATTATAAAAAAAATTTGAGTTAACCGATCACCGATATTTTTTAGTTACGATAAGTTTAACTTATTATAAACCTTGTATTAAATTTTCAAGAGTTTTCGGTCTGCCAATTAAATTTAATAAATGTTTAAAAACAAAAATTTTACAAAAATCGAAAATTTAAATTGTCTATAAATAAGTCAAAGTATGTCAAAATACTTTGAAAACTTAACCATGTATAGAAAACGTCAATATAAAGATTTTGTGAAAATTTCAAGTTGTTCCGGTTTTTTGTTTTTGACTTAGAGCATTTTAAAAAAATGTAATTTGTAAAAACGTGATTTTGCGTAAAATTTCCCGTTTTTTCGTAATTTTTTTAAAAAGTATTGAAAATTCTGATTTTAGACTAGCCAAAGTACCATCTACATTCATTTTCCTTTTAGAAAAGTTGCTACATAAGCAAATCGAAGCATTTTTACTGCCAAAAAAGGTGTCGTCAGACACAAAAAAAAATTAAAAAAAAAAACACATCATTGTAAAACCAATAGATTCCATCACTCCGTTCAGAATCTAAAATTATAAAAGATGACTTTTTCATACCTGCATAATTAATCTTATACTCTTACCAATATTACATAAAATACATTGTAAAATCTATAGACAACATGTTTGAGAGCTTTTTTTTAAAGACCTCAAATATATAATACGCTGTTGGAATCGGGACTAAAATTTGAAGTCGCAGACTTGTAAATTATGTAAAGAAGTATCGAATTTATGTAGTGAATTGTACTCGTTCCCATAGTAAATTCTAATATTTTGCCAACCAGCAATGTGATAAGAACCTGTGATAACGGTTGAAATCTTGCGTCACTATTTCCTATGTGCAACGCAAAGACTTCTATACTACACTAGATAAGTAACTTCTATATAATTTACATGGCTATGGGTGAAGTTGATAAGGTGGACAGCCGCCATTTTGTCGGTTGGCAAAATAATACCGGGCTAGTAGGGTTTATACTATGTAATATACAATATAAATCTAATTTGAGCGTAAATTTTAGATGAAAATATTATAGTTATGAATAATTCCCGGATGTTTATGAAATTGCATATTTTTATTTATTTATTCAATTTAATGATGACTTTGATATAAATTTAATTCATGTTCTACTCAGTAGAATCTACTGAATCAAATAATATTGTTATTTTGCATATTTTTTTGGTTTTGTATTTTAAATGTATATTTTTGGATTTCAGTTCATTTTTAAATTAAATGGTATTACTAACAGAAAATTAAATTGCTAATTTATGAACAAAACATAAACATATCAATTATAGATTTACTTAGGAAATAAAAACCATATTTTAATGATAGGAAATAAATAAAAAACAATGAAACTATAGAAACATATCAATTTATTTTTAAAATAAATTTATAAACCTTAGATACTATTTATTGATTATGAAATAAAATTAATTTTGATAACATATGCCGTTTACTTACAGTGGTTGCTGTTTTTAACTTTGCAGCATAGTGTAAACGGATTTTCAAGTAAAGTTTACAAATTAGTGTTACTAAATTAAGTTTATGGTTTTCTAAAAAACTATCATTTTCACAGCTCAAATTTTTAAAAATATTAGAATTAAACACATGGTTTTTAGTATTAATTATTATTTTAGAGCTTAAGCAGGACTTTAATACAGTTAAATTATTTGTAAGTTCGATCAAAGTAAATTCAACAAATGTGACTATTTTCATAACATCGACAGAACTTTTAACCAAACCACCTCTATTTTTTTAAATCTACGAATACAGAAAATGAATTCCTATGACAATAACTATGTAAAGTTTGATCTTCTAAAAAGCTTTCTGCGCATGTTGTACAGTCAATTTTTTTAAATATTTTTTTTACAATAAAACCAGGTTTCTTAAAGCCTTTTCCAAAAGGACTGCGGGTATTCAAAAAATCAAACAATCGGTCTATAGTACGTATGAACTTAATAGTTTCTTCAACTAAAATTAAAAATATAGAATTTCAACATTTTCAAAATTACATAGTTAGTAGTTAGTAATTAGTAGGTTAGCCACCTATTGGTAAACTACTACTAATTACTTGATTATATGACTCAACATTTTTAAATTCAGGAACATTAAGACAATTTAATGCTTCTAGAGCATCAGCTGTTGACGAGCTCAGTGTTTCGGCAGCTAATTTCACTTTCATAATGTTATTACGCCAATCTATATGTGATGCACTTATTTTGTTGACAAAATTCAAACCCATTTTTTGTTGAGCTAAGAGTGATAAATAATATGAAATATAAATAAATATTAAAATAAATACTATTACTTTTATGTAACTCTTCAATAAAATTCCAGTTTATAACACCATTTTCATTTTTAAAAATTTTGTACGTTGCTAGGGCATTTCTTGCCAATTTTAAATTATGGCAAGCATCAGGTATGAAATGAATCTAAATAAATAAACAGTATTGTAACGGAACTATTCGGTATTCGTTAGCGAATACGAATGTCCGCCGATAGAGTTATCTAGTGGAATCTTTACGATATAGCTGGCTAGACTATCTCTGCACTAGATACTCTAAAGTTCCCTGATTAATATTTAAAGCCCTGTTGCGGGACTCCAAGGGTCGTCAAATATATAATTACCATATGAGCAACACAATGATGTTTATTATCTTAAATATAAATATAGTAAATAAAATATATACACCTGATTATTGGACCACAGCGTTGAACAATGATGGTCCGAATGACAGGCGGAGATGACACACACGACGTATTTAGTATTGATAAGATTTTAAGTTACTCGGGTTAAGATGGTTATATGTCAACTGCAGTTATACGCATTCATATTTATCGTTGACGTCGTAAGCTGTCTCCCCCTGTCGTACAATTATTTGAATTATATTTATGCCTATTTGGCTAAAAAACTGAGGAGTGTTAGGCTTGCATAATGTAGCCGTAACACTATTACAATTTAAATAAATAAATTATATTAGTTTAGATCACTTGTTATGAAACATATAAAATATTACCTTCCATTCAATTCCTGGAATATAAAATGATTCCTTTATTTCATCATAACTTCCAAAAAGTTTACAGCCTAAATGTGTCATTGTGGATAAATTGGAAGCTGTGCCATCGCAAGTAACTCCCCATACTTTATTCCAACTGCATGTGCAATAGTAATAGCAGTTGTTACTAAGCCGGCTTGTATAGTAGCTGTAGATTTTGATTGAAAAAAGTAGCCAATTGGCCACTTCCATTTGCCATTCAGACTTACAAGCATAAATACCAAGGCGAGTAATAATGTAGCGTCAAAGCAAATTCTTTCATTTCTTTACTGTACCTTTTACCATTAGTTTTATTATCATTGTTACATTGGCTTTTGAATAAATCTAATACCATTCCTATTATGAAATTAGAAAGCGCATAATAAAGCAAAATTTGTAATAATTACTATAAGGCAGCATAAGCAATCAGTTCTAAGTCTCAACTCTTACCTTTAAAATTAGAAGCAATAATAGTCTGTGGTTCATCTTCAAGAAATCCTCTATTTTTTAAATTACTTAATAAGTCTTCTAAATTTTCAATTTTTTTATTTTTCCTTCTTAGTTTTTGCTGTTATATTTTAATTTTATTTTTAAGAATTTCTTCATCTGGATAATAGTTGTCAGTTTGTACTTCCACGCTCTTAAAATTACTAACTGGACACATGTCGTCACATTCATTAACATTGTCTTCTATTTGATTTACAGTTAGATCTGTATTATACAAAAAAACAAATTGTCAACAAATTAATTTAACATGATTCATGACAATATACTTAACCACAACAGTTCCTTAATGTAGGTGGTTTCCTAAGAATTTTATTTGGTGTTTGAAGGTAGGATGGAAATAATGGGAATACTGATGGAACTGCATTGTCTTTTAATAATAATCTATGTGCCCCAGGTCTAACTTGATAGTCTTGTTCTGTAAAATGAACACTACATATCCGACTCCATTGATTTGCCTCAACATTTTTTCTTTTTATTGCACTAATCCATTTTTGCATCAACTCGTTGTTAAAAATAGGAAATCTATGATCATACAGTTATAAAATTAAAATAGATAAAGAATAATTTTTCCGAGTATTGACTTATTATTTAAAAGCTTATTATCCTTACTAATTAGTTATTATTATAACATAACTTACCGAAAGAAATGTATATTTTGTCTAGCTTGATATCTGTTTGAGCATCCATATGCAGCGCACGAAACAGGCATTGTCACCGGTATGGGGCGACCACAAAGAAGAACCCAAGGGGCGTGCACTAGTGGATATGATCGCCAGCCTGGGCTTCATTGCGTGCAACACCGGCGACAAACCGACATTCTCTAGGACATATGCAGGCGGGATATCGAGATCGCACATCGATATCACGTTCGTCAACGACAGCAGCAGTCGCCAAGTGCAGGATTGGAAGGTACTGGATTTATACAGCGCATCCCTTCACAGGTATATCGCCTTCAACATCGCTGGAACTCCCGGCCCAGAGCGCCGTCCGCCTGAGGAAAGGTGGTCATGGAGGAGTTACGATGACTCCAAGCTAAGGGACTTTATGAACTCAGCCAGCATTGATACCACCTGCGAAGAAGGGATACTAGCCACGGAAACTTTAGACTTGTACCTCAAGCAAGCGTGCGACAGTTGCATGCCTAAGGGCAGATACATGGGAGGCAAAAAACCTGCTTACTGGTGGTCGCATGAAATAGAAAAACTACGCGAGGAGTGCAACAGAACGAGACGCCGAGTCAAGAGGGGACGCCTGCAGCCGGACCAGGATCTAAGTCGCGAGGAGTTTAGACGGGCCAGGAAAGAACTCAAGGTGGCCATCAGAGTCAGCAAAAGGAACAGCTGGAATGACCTATTGAAACAGGTAGATCCCTGGGACCTACCATATAAATTGGTAACTAAAAAACTAGTTGGTAGGAGACCCATTCCCGGACTTTCCGCACCAGGAAGAGTGAAATCGATCGTCGACGCACTATTCCCGAGGGAGGCAGTCACTGCCTGGTGATTAAACTGCAGTAATTCGTTCCCTAAAGTTGCTTCCAAATCTTCAGAGTATATATTGACCAGATTTGTGGCAGATAATAATAATTCTGAAGTTTCTATAATTCCTAATTTTCTGAAAAATCCAAATCGTTTACATATTATATCATAGGCTTCTATTCTATCAGTCAGAGATGTATACAACTGATCGATAACAGGGAGAAAGTTTTCAGATCGGAATTTTTCTCTTTGGGATAATTGAGTAGTTTCCTGATTTATACTTTCCAATGGAGTGAGTCTTACATTTTGTGAGCGAATTCGAATTTCTGGGTAGTCAGTTTTTCCTGTCATTTTTTCGGCCGTTTCTTCATATTCGTCAAATGAATTTCGTTTATCTTGAACAAAAAGTTTCAAAGAAGTAAGGGCTGTTACCGCAGATTGAAGAACCATCTTAGGATTTTGTAACATAAGATTTGTGGCGTTGAAGCGGTCTAAAATGTCATTCCAAAATAATAAATAAAATGCAATTTCAAAACTAGTGATTTTTTTTAGAAGTCCATTCGCTTCATTTTTAAGAACTTCTTTTTGCTCTGGGACTTTTGAAATATAGTCCAAAGTCTCTTTAAATTTATTATAACCTAATACTAATGCTTTGGTGGCATCTGCTCTACATGACCAGCGAGTATCATTTAAATTTTTAGGAACATGAAATTGTGTATTTGAATCTTTCAATAATAACTTCTTGGTTAGAATTTGATATCTTGATGGAGATGCTGTAAAAAAAACGTATATATTTTGAACAAAATCAAAGAATTTTATAGCAGTAGGACAAGAATTAGCAGCGGTTTTTCCAACTAAATTTAAAGAATGCCCACAGCATGGCACAAAAATCGCGTAACCATTTACTCGTTTTATAAAAGCCTGCATTCCATTATATTTCCCACTCATATTTGCAACGTTGTCATATGACTGCCCTCGACAGTCTTTTATATCGATTTCATAATCTTTTAAGAAGTTTACAAGTGTTTCAGCTATAGCTTTACCCATATGTCCACTGTTGGGTAATAACGTTAAAAATCTTTCTACAGGAATACCATGTAACGAAATATTATCGTAAGTTGATCTATGTGCCCTTCATCTGGAGTGGAGTCAACAGAGACTGAATAATATTTTGATATTTTTAGTCTAGTAATTATTTCATTGAGTACGCTCTTAGCCATTAAACTAACCAGTTCTTCACAAATTGTTGACGAAAGATAATTTGTATGGCCACTTCCTTTATTTGCATGTTTATTAATGTGTGCTGAAAGGAATGGATCATATTCTGCTATCAACTCTAAAATACCAAGATAATTTCCGTTTTTTGATGATCCAATAATTTCATTTTGACCTCTTAACGCCAATCCACGCTCACAGATAAATTTTATTGTACTAACTACGCGCATAAGAATTTTATTCCAATAACCACTTTCTTCGTTTTTCTGTTGTTTTAGACTATTGTCAATACAACCTATTTCTTTTCCTCGTTGTGATAGAGTTATGACAGCTTGTAAGTGCTCTTTAGATGCTTCATATTGACGTAGTCGTTCAGATGCATGCTTCCAATCACAATACCCGTTATTAGATAGATTGCCTTGATTAGTTTCTAAAAGTTTACAAACGTAACAATAAATTTTCCCGGTGCTCGGAGAAAAGCAAAGCCAAAAACGATTAACAATTTCTTTATTTTTCGAAATTCTTTTAAAAAGATTAATTGAACATTTCCTACTACCATGATCTAAACGATCACATTGATCTTGATTAATGGACGATTTATCAAATAATTTTTCATCACAGTTCTGTAAGTCATTAAAACCTCTTTTTATCCAAAATGATATAATTTCGTTCGTACATTTATTCGGCCAGAGACCAATATCATTTTCA
The DNA here is from genome assembly GCA_034509805.1 of Sipha maydis. Taxonomy (NCBI): domain Eukaryota; kingdom Metazoa; phylum Arthropoda; class Insecta; order Hemiptera; family Aphididae; genus Sipha; species Sipha maydis. The sequence goes on along the minus strand of JASXSY010000883.1, from coordinate 184,617 downwards.
AACCCCAGCTGTGGCACCGTCTCTGTGTTATTATTTATTCTTTCATTTTTTGTGTCATTGTTTTTCTTTGGTTTATCTAGATCTTCAAATTCTGGGTCATTATTTGATGTATCTACCACATTTCTCACTAAATTTTTCGTTAATGGACCAGTATAATTTTCAAATCCCAGTTGTAGCACTGACTCTGTGTTATCATCTACACTTTTATTTTGTGATTGGCCATCTAGATTTTTATCAAATTCTGATTCATTGTTAGATGTATCAACAACATTTGTCACTAAATCTTTTGTTAATTGACTACTAGAATTTGTAACCAACAGTCTGGAAGTAGAGAAATAATTAGTCAGTTTAGGAACGGAGGAGAGACTTTCTTCTGAATTTTTTTTTCGATCCGCAGCTAATTTTCTTTTTTGTGATCCACTTTTATACAACCTAGGAGTCTTGTGTCGATCACCCATTATATATCTATTTGAATAAAAGTTAACTAATTTATTTTATTTTTCTTAATATTTGTAAGACATTAAAAATATAAGTGATTCATTTAAGTAGTATAATACATAAATATAGGTATTGTGAAAACTACTGATGGCATATAAATAGATAATTGTTTCAAAGTTAATCATAAGACGTAGGTCGTGACGCGCAATAACATCACAAACAACGGCATGGATTAATGGAATGAGAAATGACTATAACAGTAACAATAAAAAAATCGATAAGATTGATAATATCAATAGGTATATTATTAATAATTTAATACCCGATGGTAATAAACAATAGTAGGCTGATTGAATACAATATTATGACAAATTTGTGTACTCAGAATTCAATGTTCAAATGACAAAATAATCAATGATAAATGATAATGTTCGTCGAAGGACGATGACCGTCGCTAGCCATTCCGCGATGTGTACGGTTTTATACAAGTTGGGAAAAAATCTATTATTGTATTAGCGATAAGCTCGATGCCCACCCCGACGGCCCACCGACCGACGGCGTGCTCCGACGACCGGCTGCACGTGTCCGACAACGACGCCGAGGTAGGGAGAAATGGGAGCTCGGCACTCGCTCGGTCGTCAGTCTCGCTGGACAGAGTATAGTTGAGAAATTCTATTTATAATTAAGTAGTAATAGTAGAAAATTACCAATACCAATCTAGTGATTTGTTTTATCACACACTAATAGCACCACTTGTCAAACTTAAAAAAAAAAAAATAGAATATTTTTTTGTAAATTTCTAGAAAAATTAAAAAAAGGTAATAATTTTGTGGGGGCCTCTTATTAATGGAATCTTTTGAGGGCCCCGGGGACTGGGCCCCGTGCCCCCCCCCCTAAATCCGGCCCTGGGTGTACCCTACAGACTCGTTACCAAACGATTAGGTCGGCGGCCACCCGCAACGGATGACCATACAGCGCAACACATCGCGAGAGGCCTTTTTCCCGCTCTACCGCCGGTAGTCTGGGACCAGATCCCTCTACAGCCCGGACTTTCCTGCGAGCTAAACTCTTCGGTCGAAGGGACGACACCTCTCTTCACCGCGGACGAACTGGCACAAACGGTAAGAACGCTGCCATCGGGCAAAGCACCTGGTCCCGACTACGTACCAAACGAGGTGATAAAGATGGCTGCGCAGCGTCACCCGAGCACTTTCCTCAGTACCTATAACGCTTGCTTGTCCAACGGGGAATTTCCGGCACGATGGAAACGTGCGAAGTTGGTCCTATTGCAAAAGGGTGCTGGCAAGCCGACAGACCAGCCGTCGAGCTATCGCCGCATCAGCCTACTGGATGGAGCTGGTAAGCTACTGGAGCGACTCCTACTAAACCGTCTGCTACCACACACAGAGAGCAGCCTCAGCAGCCAGCAATTTGGCTTTAGACGTTTCCGGTCTACCACCGACGCCATAGAGGAGGTGCTAAAAGCGGCGCGAGCGGCGGGCAGAGGAGCAGTCCAGAACAGGCGAATCTGCGCGGTGGTGACGATCGATGTCAAGAATGTCTTCAACACGGCACTGTGGAAGCTGATCGACGAAGCCCTGCAGAGATCGTCGGTTCCGGGCTACCTGATAAGTATCCTCAGGTCTTATATGCCTGAACGAAAGCTGCTAATCGACGAGGACTGCATCACGGAAGTGCCATGCCTACCGGTCACCTGCGTCTGGAAGGCAGCATAAGGACGTCTTCAGCGCCGGTCATCGTTGCGGGGGACTTCAACGCCAAGTGCAGTTCTTGGGGTAGCTCCCGCGATGACCTATGAGGCTCACTTCTGGCTGACCTTATATCAGCGCTGGACGCATCGGTGTGCAACGACGGTCAAGCGCCTACTTTTGTCCGTGGACAATCCGAAACATTCATAGACGTCACATTCGCCTCAGCTACGATACGCGGAGCAGTTAGAAATTGAATGGTAAGGGACGAGGAGTCTTTGAGTCTACATCGGTACATCAGCTTCGATGTAGGGGCCTCTAACACCACCATCCCGAGACTAAGTCATGGATGGGCGTTCGGCGAAACGGACCCAAAGCATCTTACCGAAGCACTCAGCGCGGAGCGCACACGGCAAGTAGATACCAACTCTGCCGAGGCCCAAGCAGAAGCGCTTGTGGATTGGATGAAACGCGCTGCGGACGGGTGCTTGCCAAAACGTCATTCTGCAAACGGAAGACGACCCGTACCATGGTGGAACCACAACATCGACTCGCTCCGCAACGTGCTGACCCTCGATGTACGGAATGCGTTTAACTCGGCTCCCTGGCACCATATCCTTAGTGCCGCCCGGGCTAGGAGCGTTCCAGCCGGTCTGCTCAGGATACTGGAAGCGTATCTGTCGGACAGAACTATTGAAACGACAACTGTAGAAGGTGAAACCAGAAGGAGGGATATCAACTGCGGGGTTCCACAGGGATCGGTCCTCGGCCCCGACTTGTGGAATTTGCTGTACGACGACCTGATGAAGTTGGCGCTGCCACCCGACGTACAGATCATCGCATTTGCCGACGACGTCGTAGTTATTTCCACGGCGTCTGTGCCATTTATTCTCGAAGAGCAGTTGGGTCAATCGTATCAGGATATCGATACTTGGATGGTCGAGCACGGCCTATTATTGGCAGTTGAGAAGACGGAAGCGATAGTGTTAACCAGAAGGAGGGTCAACACCCAAATAACCGTTAGGTGTAACGTCTTCGATATCAGGTCCAAGGAAAGTATTGGATACCTCGGGGTCCAGGTGGACCAGAAGATGGGATTCACCGATCACGCGAACATCGTTTCGAAGAGGACAGCTATCGCAGCAAGGAATCTTGGGCATCTCATGCCTATCGTGAGAGGGCCGAGACAGAAGGCCAGGAAGTGATTGGCATAGGTGGTAACTTCAAGACTTATGCCGCGCCATTCTGGTCCGAGACGATGTCGGTCCAAGGATGGAAAAAGATGGCAGCCGTCCATCGACAGTCCCAACTTAGGGCCGCATGCTGCTATAGCACCGTTTCATACGAGACGTCGGCGGTAGTCTCGGACATCCCTCCAATCCAGCTACTTGCTCGTGAACGAACCGCCGTGTTCCACGGTAGAAACAGGATCGAGGCGAGGAACGAGGTGTTTAACAACTGGCAAAAGGAGTGGGAAGAAAGCTCAAAGGGCAGGTGGACGTTTCGATTGATCAAAAATGTTGGCAAGTGGCATGCACGGAGTTATGGCGAGGTATGCTTCCACACCACGCAAGTGCTCACTGGCCACGGATGTTTTGCAGCGTATCTGAAAACATTTAACATTCAGTCGTCGGACGCCTGTGCTCAGTGCGGTTTGGCTCCGGATGATGCCGAACACGCTTTTTTCCGTTGCGATGCCTGGGAGACCTGGAGGAGGCAAACATACGGTGAGATGGATGTTGAGGAGCTCACCCCAGAAAACGTCGTGGATACGATGATGTCTTCACAAACAAGATGGAACTTAATTAGCAAGCTCATGACGAGGGTAATGAAGACAAGAAAGGAAGAAGAAAGGTTTAGACAGAGTCAGCCAACCTGACGGAAGGAAACGATAATTAAGCGGTCAAGAACGGAGGGATCTGGGACCTCGCGGTACCGCCGAGGGCGCCACGCCCACATAGTCCTCTACCACATTTGGCACCACGGGCGGGACGACGATCACGGCAAAGCGAATCCCAAGGTCGGTTGTACGAGTAAACAAGACCGATAGGCTAACCATGCCGGGTCAAGAAGTGGACGGGCGAATGCTCCAAACCGGGATCGTAATTTGTAACATGTAATGTGCAATTTAATATTCTTTGCTGTAACTGCACCATACTTTTGATGTAACGTGTAATATTAACGTGTAATTTCTATACATTGTTGTAATTATTTCATACCATTGATGTAATATTGATTGTATTTTAATTTGACAATAAACGATGGCAACATCCTCTCTCCCCGAAGTAATTCCAGCGGAAAGTATCCGGGGAGAGGATTTGAGTATTGCCGATAAAAAAAAAAAAAGCTTAAGTTAGGTTTAGACTGTAGTCTTGATGTTATGTTTGTTGCACAAGTACTGTAGTACTTTGTGGTCGAAAGTGGCTCACGTGTTGTGAGAGAGGAATAGAGATCTATATTAGAGCGCCGATCTGTGGCCTATTCCTCAACTAACCCCGTGAAAAAACCAGGTCTGGATACCTACGTTCCAGGCGAACCCAACCGCAGGTTGCGGAGGGCGGCGTCGGGCGGGTTTGGTCTTGAGCGCTTAGCTGCACGGGTGTGCATTGCACGCCGCTCAGGTTGGGTTTGCGCAAGAGCACGGGACGACCCGGACCGTTGCAAACCGCGACCGCGACCGCGCGATGGAGCCTGACTAGGTGGTGGAACCGGAGGAGTGCTCGGTAGATACTCATCTTCGGTTTAACCAAGTGGCGGGTGCATTGCCGGTTTAAAAAAAAAAAGGTTAGGTTAGGTTAGGTACCCCCTCGCGGAACTCACCTTGCCGTGGTGAGGGGGCTTGCGTTCCTCCATAGTCCTGAGAGCTATGCCAACGGTAGTTTACTACCAGCAGGGTCACCCATGTTGGACAGGTCGAAGGACTGAGGACAGACGAAGAAGTTCCAAGGGTAGGGCGGGCTCTTCAGCCTTGGTTGGCAGCCGTCCTAGGGGAAGGAAAACCCCGATAAAATAACCAACCTGGCGGAAGGTATAAAACGCAGGGTAGATTTTCCCTTAAAATCAAATATGGAAGAATCTCACGAAGAATCCACAACCCTGGATGCCCTCCTACTGGGAGGGGTCGGACATTCGGGACCGGCGGTTGGGGGACGGCGCTCGCCCCAAAAGTCGAAATCGACCTTAAGCGCAAAAAAGGTAAATGTGGAGAAGCAGGCATTTACCGCCAACTCCGGTGTTGGTACAGCAACTGTTGTGGTGAGTGGTACCCAGGCTCACCACGGTGACAGAAAAGTCGCTTCCACCACTGGCCCGACCACGATGGATACCGAAGATTATGATAAGTTTCTAAACGCGATGGAAACATCCTACAGGGAACTGATCCTGCTCGAAAAAGAGGTGGCGAACGCAACCAATACTAAAAAGGAGATCAAGTCAAGTGTGGAAAAATTGGGAAAGGCGTTCAGGAGGACAATTCACCATGCAAAAATGGCTGGCAAAATTAAGCCGTTACAAAAGGTGGCAGGTACCCAGACGGACCTCCCTGTATCGATCTCGAACCCAAAGGCATCTGGAGGAGAAGTGCCCGATACGCAAAGCATACTTGAACGCATGGCAAGCCAAGAAGCTAGGGCAATAGGGCAGGATCAGAAGATCGATCTGATCTTATCAGAACTGCGGCGTAATAATACTCATGGACGACAGTCCACAAAATCTGCCGTTGGCGCGGAGGACCCGGGAGAAAAACCGACCGAGTGGAGCGAGGTGACCATAAAGGGGAAGAAAAATAAGAAGAACACAATAGATCCCGGGACCACTAGACCTGTGATTCCTGAGAAGGAAGGTAGCCGAGGGGAAGCCAGGTCAATTCTACCAGAAAGGAAAGGTGAGGATCACCCGGAGAAAGCGAGGAAAAAACACATGAAAACACGGCCACAGGCAATAGTGGTGGACATAACCAACCAAGATGACTTCCCGGAACTGGTCAAGAAAATCAGAAAAGGCGTTAACCCAGAGGTAATTGGCGAACACGTAGTTGGATGAGGAAGACAAAGTCCGGATGTCTCCTGATTGAGATAAACGGTGACCCGGGTGAGGTCGAGGCGGTCAGGGCGGAGGTTTACAAGTCCACGGGTGGTGATAACGAGGTGAGAACCCTCGAGCAGCGAACATTACTAGAGGTCCGGGATCTGGACGTATGGACCGACGAAAGAGAAGTCGTTGAGGCGGTTGCAGCAGCTACAGGTGCCAGCTGCGACACCTTGAAGGTCATAAGCCTCAGAAAGGCCTACGGAGGAACACAAGCCGCGCTTGTCCTAGCACCTACGGCAATGTGCCAAAACGTCGTAACACACGGTCGGCTACGAATAGGACTAGTGAACTGCAGGATCAGGCAAGGAGAACAGAAGACGCGGTGTTTCCGGTGCCTCTCGTTTGGCCACATAACAAGGCAATGTAAAGGTCCCGACAGGGGCCAGTGCTGCAGGCGATGCGGAGCTCTGGATCACAGAGCTTCGATGTGTGAGGCAACAAATACAGCGGCAAAGGAGTTTGCCAAAATACTTGCAGGAAACAGTCCCAAACAGGCTACGGCTGCTGGGCTGGGCGAAGTATAAGTTGATATACAATGATCCGCATACTCCAAATAAACGTTGGAGTTTGCAGAGCCGCCCAGGACCTGGCACTGGCGACGGCTAACGCAAGTATGGCTGATATACTTATCATCAGCGAGCAATATCGCGATAAAGAAGAAAGCGACGGGTGGTACGCAGACGCAGGCCGAAGATCAGCAATTGCGGTCCTGGGGGGTCTCCAAGCAGATACTATTGGCCCACTCCTGCATGGCATTAGGTGGATCGAGATAAACGGGTACCGCATCTTCAGCTGTTACTGTTCCCCGAACGTCCCGTTTGCCGACTTTGAGGCATTCCTCAGTAGGCTAGAAACCAGTATTCGGGAGGCTTCATGCCCAGTAATTGTTGCCGGAGATTTTAATTCGAAATCCCAAGAATGGGGCAGCCCACAAGAAGACAGGAGGGGAAAAGCACTGGCTGACCTCATAGCAGCACTGGGACTTGTTACCTGCAACCAGGGCAAAGAACCTACTTTTGTGAGAGGTGCATCCAGAACACATATCGATGTGACTATGGTGACAGAAGGACTGATACCATACGTGGAGAATTGGAGGGTACTTGACGAGGAATCCCTCTCCCTACATAGGTACATACGATTTGACATTACGACAAAACGTAGACAAAGAGCAACCCAGGACTGCAAAGGATGGCAGATCAAAAAACTGGATATGGAAAAATTGAAGCACGCAATGAACTGTGAAATGAACGAAGCCCAACAAATTCAACAAATGGCGGCAACTGATGGAGCAGAGGCTTACCATAATATGCTAGTGAGAGTTGCAGACAAGTGCATGCCAAGGAGAAACGGGGTATACAAACGACCTCCGGTCTACTGGTGGTCGGAGGAGATTGCCAACCTCCGGAAAACATGCATTAAGAGCAAAAGAGCGTATCAAAGGAAAAGAAGGAGACGAAATGAGCAGAATTGCGAAAATGAAGCTAGACTATATAAGGCTAGTCGTAAATCATTATCCTTGGCTATTAAGAAGGCGAAAGAAAAATGCTGGCAGGAGCTCTGCCGCGAGGTCGAAATTGACCCTTGGGGCCGACCATATAAAATAATAATGAAAAAGCTTGGCAGCAGAAGAGCAATACTCGGGGCGGGGATACCCGGAAGGCTAGATAACATCGTAGAACAACTTTTCCCAAGGAAAACGCCCAACAATCAATCTTTGGAAATACATCAACATGCAGCTCACCGACGAACAGTGGTCGAAATACGCGAGACAGAAATACTTGATGAACTAAGGAAACTGCCAAACGGAAAAGCGCCGGGACCCGACGGACTTGTAAATGAATATATTAAAGTGGTCATACAGATGGATCCGAAGACGATAACAAACTTGTTCAACTCGTGCCTATACGAAAATTACTACCCCGCCAGATGGAAAATGGCGAACCTGGTGCTTATCCACAAACCTGGAAGACCACCAGAGGACCCGTTTGCTTATAGACCGCTATGTATGTTGAACACCATAGGGAAGCTTTTCGAACGGGTACTAGTGAGACGTTTAAACCAGTTCCTTGAGCATTCAAATGCGCTATGTGAATCACAATATGGATTTAGAAAGCATAGATCAACTGTAGACGCGATCAAGAGACTTATGATGATTATAAAGAATGGAAATCGGAAAGGAAATGTGATTGGAATGCTAACTCTAGACGTATGTAATGCATTCAATTCGGCACCACGGGAAAATATTATTGCTGCTATGAGGAAAATGGGAGTGCCTGGGTACTTACGAGGTATGGTTGGTGCGTATCTGACAGACACAAAAATTCAATATACAGCATGCAGTGCGAAGAAGGAGTTCTTGGTTGAGAGAGGAGTCCCCCAGGGATCAGTTCTAGGCCCTTGCCTTTGGAACATTATGTACAACGGATTACTCAAAGTAACGCTGCCCAGAGATGTTGAGATTCTTGCGTTCGCAGACGATGTGGCGGTGGTTTCAACGGCCGAACATAGTAATTTTTTAGAAGAAAAGTTAGAAGAAGCATACAATGTCGTCAACAACTGGATGCAAAATAATGGCCTAACATTAGCGGAACACAAGACTGAGGCGATTGTTTTCACAACACGTTACACCAGAAATAAGATGAATGTGAAATGCGGTAATACTATTGTAAGATCAGGTAAAAGTATAAAGTACTTGGGCCTCATGCTAGATCAAAAACTCAAGTTTGGAGACCATGCCGTACAGACGGCAAAAAAAACGGCGGACATAGGTAGGAAATTGGGTTATATATTACCAAACCTGGGCGGAGCTGGACAGAAAAGGCGAAAACTACTTTCTTGTGTAGTTACGTCTAAGTTACTATACGGAGCGCCATGCTGGGAGGAGCACATGACGAACGTAGCATGGCAGAAGTTGGAATCGGTGTACAGAAGGATAGCCATAAAAACAGTTTGTAGTTACAAGTCGGTATCTCACGAAGCGGTATGTGTAGTCTCTTCCATGGCACCACTAAAGCTCCTAGCAAAGCAACGGTCAGAAATGTACGATGGTGAAGAAAAGCGAATGAGTGAAGAAAAGTTAATTAAGTCATGGCAAGAGAACTGGGATCGCGCAACCACTGGAAGATGGACACACCGGCTGATACCAGATATTTTACCATGGATCAAACGGAAGCATGGAGAGGTAAATTACCATTTAACACAGTTTTTTACAGGTCATGGGTCCTTTGGGGAATATCTTCACAAGCGTCGTCTAGGCGGGCGGGTCACGGATGAATGCCAGCTATGCGGAACAAGCCCAGATACAGCTGAACACGCAGTCTTCGAATGCGACGCGTGGTTCGGGCTACGTAGAGAAGTTGCAGTGTACGTTGGGGAGGAGATCACGCCGGAAAGTATAACGCGGCTAATGCTGAAGACGATGGAGAACTGGAGTAGGATTGAGATGGCAGTGGTGAAAATCCTGAAGGACAGAGAAGAAGTCGAAAGGAACTTTGAAAGGAGAAGAAACGAAGATCTAGGTTTAAGAAATAATGTTATGTGAGCCGAAGGCTAAAACAAGGGTTAGAGGCCCTAGTATTGTATCAACGAGATGTAAGGGTAAGGGATCGGGGCATGTCCCGTTTTCCTTCCCACAAAATTCGTGTATGTCTATTTAAATAAACGATGGCGGCGCCGCGGAAGTAATGCAAAAGCAGTTCCCGCGGCGTCGTCGGTTCCCGGTAACTCCTCAAAGGTAAAGGTCAAAAACCGGAGGGAGAGCCGTCCTCATACAGGCCGCTGTGCCTCCTTAACGACGTGGGAAAGCTCTTCGAGTACCTGTTGGTGAGGAGGATACAGCAACACGTCGAGGCCAAAGGCGGGCTCTCGCAGCATCAGTTTGGGTTCAGACAGGGGAGGTCGACGTCATACCTGGCAGTAGGGTTAAAATGCAAGGGAGAGCACCCTTTTAAAAACACAATATGAGTGGCAAATGCAGTAATATTGTTACCACCCCAGGGGCCTCGGAACCCCAGGGGTCGGCAGTAGTGGGTGGATCCGGGGCAAAAGCCGGGTCCAACGTAGCGGGCCCACTACGGCCGTCATCATGCGACCGTGAGGGTGCGGGGGTGGCCAGCCAGGCCCCCGCCACTCTAGCAACTACTAGCGCTGGTAAAACCAAAGGAGAGACCAAGGAAAACGGGAACACGTCCGTTCGTCAGGACGGAGATTCACTTCAGGGCGCTGTAACCCATCTCCGCAAGTGCATCGCCACGCAGGACAGTGGCTATAAGCTACTACTACAGAAGGCGACGGCTGTGGAGACGTGGTTGGTTAAGACAAGGAGCCCAGAACTCAAGTCCACCATTGAAGACCTGTTGAGCGTCATCGTGGGCCTCAAGGGCAGTCGTGAGAGCGTGATCAAGGCGTTCAACGCTCTTTCTCAACGTGCCCAGAAGGGCGACCAGGCACCTACAGTCGTCTATAAGGATGTCCCAACACAAACCGAGGGAAATGCAACGTTTCCGGATTCCCGATCGTCGGACAACGACGAATACCGAAGTACAGCTATTCTCAGTGCCATTGCTGGAGTGAGAACAATTGTAGCTGATCAGCTGGGGCAGCTAAATGGTCTATTGTCTCGATCAGCCAAGGATGATGAGACTAATCAGCGCTCTGATACATCCCGGGAGAGGAAACGGAGGAAGCGAGCCCGGATTCGTAGAAGAGGTGACAGCCAATCAGCTTCGGGCCAAACCAGCCATCACGAGGATGAGGGCCCCCAGAATCAATCCCCTTCCAGACAGCCTACGACGGCTAAGGGTGATGCATCTTCCTGGACGGAGGTTGTTCAAAGGAGTAAGAAAAGGGCGAAACCTACCCCGACTACCGACAAGTCGGATGGTGCACTAGTTGCCAAGGCTGCCATCGCCAAGCCTCGCACCAGGACGCGTCCCTCAGCGATCCTTGTCAAAGTCGCAGCCGAAGAGTACCCGGAGTTGTCTAGGAGAATTCGGAGCGGCGCAAGCTCGGAGATCATCGGTGATAGTGTTGTGGGCTTGCGACAGGCCAAGTCGGGTGGCCTGCTAATAGAAGTCCGCGGCGACCGGACTCGGGTGGAGGTTGTCCGTGCTGAAATAGCGAAGGTCGCAGGACCCGAGTTCGAGGTGCAGGCTCTGCAACAAAGAACTTTGGTGGAGATTCGGGATCTGGACCAATGGACAAGCTCCGAAGAAGTGATGCAGGCCGTGTCCAGCTCGGTCGATGCCGGACAGGATACCGTGAAGGTGATCAGCCTTAAGAAAAGATTCGGAGGCTCCCAATCGGCGCTGGTATCCCTCCCGGCGGGAGAGGCTAGCCGCCTGACCAGCCATGGTCGACTGAGGGTTGGCATGGTCTGCGGAAGAGTCAGGATTGCATCAGTAAAGGTTAGGTGCTTTCGCTGTCTTGTATACGGTCATACTCGCAAGGCCTGCCAGGGCCCGGATAGGTCTGAGTCCTGCAGACGCTGTGGGGAGCTTGGACACAAGGCGGTCACTTGTAAGGCTGCCGCCCAGGCTGTCGATGCTTTTGCCAGGATTTTGGGTGCGGAGCAGGTGTCAACTAAGTCGTCATGACGTCTCTAGACCATAACCCTTCGGGAGTGGCCCCTCCAGTCCTCTCGGCTGGAATCAAGGTGGTCCAGATAAACCTGAACCATTGCTGGGCGGCCCAACAACTGCTTCTCCAGACCATTTCCGAGGTAGACGCAACGATTGCTTTGATCAGCGATTACCTTCGACCAATGGGCAACGACGAGCGGCGGATCCAGAGTGCCGACGGAAAGTGAGCCATTTTCATTGCGGGTAGCCAATGCCTGACGGAAGTCAATCGCGGTGCTGGTATAGGGTTCGCCTGGGCGAGAGTCAAGGGTATTCTTTTCTACAGCTGTTACTGCAGCCCCAATTGCACGACGCCGGTCTTCGATGCGTTTCTCGGTCGCCTCGAAGCGTCCATCCGCAATGCTTTAGCAAGTAGGGACAACTTAATAGTGGCGGGCGACTTCAATTCACACTCGGCAGTATGGGGTTCAGCCACAGACGACCTGCGAGGTGCTCTTCTGTCGGACTTTGCGGCGTCTCTCGGGCTAACGTTCTGCAACACAGGGTCTACGCCGACATACAGGAGGGTGAACTCGACTTCGGTCATCGACGTGACGATGACGAAGTCCTCACCGGGCAACCACCAACGGGTCAGGAATTGGAGAGTACTCGAGGATTACACTGCGAGCGACCACATGTACATTACATTCACCGTGGTATTGCCCAAGGCTCGCTGCAACACGCTTGGTCCCGCAGGAGCCCCGGCCGTTGGTTGGGCGGTCAAAAAGCTGGACCCGAAAGTGCTGGATGTTTTTTGGGACCTTGTGGGCGCTCCTCCTAAGCTACCCAGAGCTGCGACTCCTAACTGTCACGCCGACCGTCTTAACCACCTTCTGACGACAGCATGTGAGGCGACTATGCCCCGCAGGACTGCGCTGAATGGCAAGAGGCCGGTCCACTGGTGGAGCAGCGAGATTGCAGAGCTGCGCAAGATCGCAACAGCTGCTCGCCGGAACTACCAACGCGCTGGTCACAGATCGTCGACAACTTCACGCGAAGCAGAACGAGAGGCCTACAACAGAGCGAGGGCGGAGCTGAAACTCGCGATCAGGATTGCTCAGGAAAAGAGTTGGAAAGACCTGTGCCTCTCCGTGGACAAAGACCCCTGGGGAGTCCCGTACAGGATAGTAACGAAAAGGCTGGGTCGTCGTACTCCGACCTTGGACCGGGATCTCACGGTCAGAGTGGCCCGTGGACTATTTCCGTCGCCACCACCCACGGTATGGGAGGATATCCCCCTAACAGTGCTGGATTCGACAACCCTGGTCGAACCACTTGACGCGGATACGCCTATACCACAGATAACTGCTGACGAAGTGGGCCGAGCCGTCACCAGGCTACCGTCGGGTAAAGCACCGGGTCCCGACTTAGTGCCGAGCGAGATCATCCCGTTAGCATTCGCCAGGTTCCCCGAGGTCTTTGTCGAATGCTACAACGCATGCCTGATTAGCGGCTACTTCCCGAACGAGTGGAAGAAGGCGAGGTTGGTATTACTCCGGAAAGGCCCGGATAAACCCCCTGACCATCCTTCTAGCTACAGACCCATCAGTCTGCTGGACGGAGCCGGGAAGACACTAGAGAGGATTATCCTCAACAGACTCGAGGCACATATCACAGCTACCGAAGTGCTAAGCAGTAACCAGTTCGGTTTCAGGCGTTCCCGCTCCACCATTGACGCAACGAATACCATATTGCGAGCTGCTAGGGCATGCAACGTGGGCCCGGTTCAGAACCGGGATCTATGCGTCGTCGTGTCCTTGTATGTGAGGAACGCCTTCAACACGGCGCCCTGGCCCTTGGTCGACGCTGCTCTCCGGATGGCCTCTGTCCCATCCTACCTGGTCAAAATACTCCGGTCATACATGTCGGACCGATGGCTCCAACTGGGCAACGACTGTCAGGATTTGGCCGTAACGGGTGGCATCCCACAGGGGTCCGTCCTGGGTCCCACCCTATGGAATCTGTTTTACGACAGCCTACTTCGTATACAGGTCCCCAGGGGGGTTAATATTATCGCCTTTGCGGATGACGTTGCAGTCGTAGCGGTTGCTCATAACGGTGCACTCATCGAGGAACTCGTAAATCCGGTGCTGGCGGACATCAGTCACTGGATGACAAAGAGCGGTCTCACTCTCGCGCCAGCGAAGTCAGAAGGCATAGTCTTAACTGGCAAACATAAATATGAAGACCCCGTGCTGACGATAAACGGTCACCGAATCCCGATAGTGAAGGAAATGCGCTACCTAGGCATACAACTAGATACTAGGCTTTCCTTCATTAAACACGCAGCAGTTGCAGCGGCGGGAGCCAGGAAGACAGCGTCGGCTCTGGGCAGACTGATGCCCAATGTTGATGGCCCATCGGAGGGTAAGCGGAGGCTGTTGATGTCCGTGGTTCACAGTAGACTTCTCTACGGGGCGGAAGTTTGGGCTGACGATGTCTGCAAGACGCAGAAAGCGGTCGGGTTATTGACTCAGAGTCAAAGGTGTGCCGCATTACGGGTTGCTCGGTGTTATAGGACCGTCTCTGACGCTGCCGCGCTCGTCCTGGCGCGTATGCCCCCGGCCCACTTACTCGCACTGGAGAGGAGGTGTATCTCGGAGTGGAGGTCCACCAACTATGGCCCCGTACCTAGGGCAGCCTTCAGGAGGGACATAATTAATAATTGGCAAACAGCTTGGCTAGGCACTTCCAAAGCTCAGTGGACGAGACGTGTCATCCCTGACCTTGTTAGGTGGTGGTACCATGGGCCGCAGTCGATAATCCACCATATGGTGCAGGCGTTAACGGGCCACGGATGCTTCCAGGAGTACCTGTACTCCAGGGGCAGGGCATCCGATCCGGCGTGCGCTCACTGCCCAGAAACAGTGGACAGTGTAGAGCACACCATTTTTTCATGCTCTCACTGGAATTACGCCAGGGGGACGATTACCACTCTGCTGGGCAGACCTCCAATCCCAGAGGACGTATCCGACCTGCTGTGCACCCCAAATTTCGTGGAGCTACCGGAAGAGGCGGATCAAAGACGGCGCATTTTGGACGCTGCCAAAAAAATGTACCAGTCGTTCCTTGCCATGGTCGAAGAAATCATATGCCGGAAACTAGCCCTGGAGAGGGAGAGGCAGAAGCAGGAGAGAAGCCATTAACATTTCAAACTAGTTAAGTTAGTAAAATGTGCACCGAAGGTGAAAATCAAGGGGGTTAAAGGCCCCCTGTTTTGTTGTAACAGATGTTGTAACCAATATTTTGTATATTTCATGTTTATCAATCAATAAACGATGGCGGCGCCGCGGAAGCAATGCGAAAGTAGTTCCCGCGGCGTCGTCGGTTCACAAAAAAAAAAAAAAAAAAAAAAAAAAAGGTTCCCGGTAACTCCTCCCCATGGAACTCACCTTGACGTGGTGGGGGGGCTTGATCGGTTGTCCAGGGAAGCATAGTGCTATGCCAACGGTGGTGTATTCCACCAGCAGGGTCTCCCAAGTTGGACAGGACGAATCTGAGGACAACTCGACTAAGAGTTCCGAGGGCAGGGCGGGCTCTTAGCCTTGGATGGCAGCCGCTCTAGGAGAAGGATACTCCGAAATTAAACCGACCTGGTGGTAGGTATAAAACACTGTGAAGGATATCACATTAAAAACCACAATATGAACGTTGATAACAGAAATATTGTTACCGCATCAGAGGATTCGGACCCTCAGATGCCGGCAGGAATGAGCTGGACCGGCCTAAAAACCGGCCCCAACGTAGCGGGCTCATTCAGGTCGTTATCCAACAACCGCAAGGGTACGGGGGTGGCCAGCCAGGCCCCCGCAACTCTTACACCTACTAGTGCTGAGGGAAGAGTGGCATCAACGGTAAAGGGAAACCCACCGAGTATTGCAAGTATGGAAAAAAGTAATGAGGACAAGGCAAGGCTACCACTTTCGAAACCGGGCATTACTAGACCACAGGCGGAGGCCAGATACTTGGAACTGCTGGATGACGTTGCCAACAAAATGGCAAAACTGGAAGCTTCGGTAAGCGCAGCGCCGAACACTAAAACGGAAGTGAAGTCAGGGACGAGAGAACTTGGCGTCACCGTACGGAAGCTTGTCAGAGTCGCGAAGGCACTGGGGCTGTCCAGATCACCAGACCCCACGGACCAGCGACTGGCAGCTATCCAACAGCTGCAGCAACAGCAAAACCAGCAGATGATTGAGGCTAGTGCTCAGACTAGCGCAACCCTCGCCGAGATCCAGCGCCAGATCGCGTCGCACGAGGTAAAGCTGACCGCGATTGCGGGGGCGCCTGCGTCCCAGCAGGCCGGGCGGCGGGACCAGCAGGCTCCGCAGCAACCTCAACAACGGCAGCGGCCACAACAGCAGCAACGTCAGCAGCCGCAGAAGCAACAACAGCAGCCACAACAACAGCAGCAACAACAGCCGCAACAACAACAGCAGCAACAACTACAACAAGGGCAAGAATGGGAAGTGGTGAAGAAGAAAGGAAAGGAAGAGGCGCGGATCGGGCGCCCGGAGAAGACGCAGCCGGTCCTCATACTTGGCATTCCAGAATGGGTCGACGAGGAGGAGGTCATGGCGGCGGTCAACGGGGAGAATGGCACTCCGGAGAGGATTTTACGGATGACGCTCAAACCGGGAAACGGAGGAAGTAGCTTTGCGCAGTTTGAAGTACCGTCCGGGGAGGCGAAGGCTCTTCAAACGAAAGGTAGAATAAAAGTTGGATGGACGGTGTGCAGGGTGAAGGTGTTGGAGCCGTACCAGCCCAGGTGCTTCAGGTGCCTCGAGACGGGCCACTTAGCCGCGGAATGCAAGGGTCCGGACCGGAAGGATTCCTGCTTCAGGTGCCGGCTCCCGGGTCACCGCGCAGCCAGCTGCGATGCGCCACCAGCCGATCGGAGGACACCGGCAGGTGGGACGCACAAGGAGGAGCCCCGGAAGGGCGCTGCCGATCCTGTGCCAGCGCGGGATTGAGGGTCAGGCAGATCAACCTAAACCACTGCAAGCAGGCCCAAGACCTGCTGATGCAGTCGGTTTCGGAGGACAGGGTGGACGTGGTGCTGGCGTCCGACCCTCACGGGGTATCCCACGGTGAAGGAGGATGGTTGACCGACTCTGGAACCGGAAGAGCGGCAATCGGCGTCTACGGCCCCGGGGTGACGGTCGCAAACATCAAGAGGGACGCGGAGTTTGTGGCCGCAAGGCTCCAAGGTGAGGTGTACGCCTACAGTTGCTATGTCTCTCCACGATACGCGCTGCCTCATTTCACCGACTTCCTCCAACGTCTGGAGAGCAGCATCCGGAGTCTGAAAGCGGGTGCCAAAATCACCGTGGCCGGGGATTTTAACGCTAGGTCGGCAGCGTGGGGTGACTGGGAAACGTGCCCGAGGGGGAATGAGCTGGTCGCGCTGGTGGATTCGTTGGGAATGGCCATACTCAACTCCGGATCTGAGCCCACTTTCGTTGGTAGAGGAGCGGACTCTTCCCCACGCGCAGCACTGACGTGGGGGAGCCGGTGCATGTCATCGAACCGGCAACTCCCTTCACGGCCGACGAATTAAAAGATGGGATAGTGCGGATCCGTAGGAAAAAGAGGGCTCCCGGACCGGACGGGATTAACACGACGCTGCTCGTGGCGATACACCGTGTCAACCCGGAGTGAATGCTGAATATGTACAACCGCTGCCTGACTTCCGGTACATACCCGAAGAACTGGAAACGTGCCAGACTAGTGTTATTGAGGAAAGGTCAAAAACCGGAGGGAGAGCCGTCCTCATACAGGCCGCTGTGCCTCCTTAACGACGTGGGAAAGCTCTTCGAGTACCTGTTGGTGAGGAGGATACAGCAACACGTCGAGGCCAAAGGCGGGCTCTCGCAGCATCAGTTTGGGTTCAGACAGGGGAGGTCGACGTCAGACGCAACCATCGCGCTGAGGGAAACGGCACAGCGATCAATGAACAAGTACGAGATGTGTGTCGCCGTCAGTCTTGACATAAAGAATGCCTTCAATTCCATCAGTTGGGGGAACGTGATGGAGGCGCTCAGCCGATGGGAAGTCCCTCTACACACGAGGAGACTGCTGCAGGACTACTTCCACGACCGGACGGCGGAAGTGGACTGCCCCGAGTCCAGCGGTGGAGGATCGATGTGCGTCAACGTCACGTGCGGTGTCCCACAGGGCTCAGTAATCGGCCCGCTACTGTGGAACATCACTTACGACCAGGTTCTGAAGTCGCAGCTCCCGGACGGGTCCTCGCTGATCGGGTTTGCCGATGATACTTTGGTGGTGGCGTCGGGCAGGACGAGCGAAATGACGGAGGAACGAATAAATAGCTCGCTCCAAATAATTGTAGGGAAGATCAACGAACTGGGCCTTGAACTTGCAGTTGAAAAAACGGAAGCGGTCATGTTTACGAGTAAATATAAGGTCAGGGTCCCACAAATCTATATCGACGGAGTCAACATACCGACCAGTAGGACCATAAAGTACCTGGGCATGATCGTGGACGACAAACTGAACTTCAAGGAACACATCAAATCAGCCGCGGACAAGGCAGACAAGGTTCTCCAGGCCTTGGCTAGATTGATGCCGAATATAGGCGGCCCCAAGGAGCCGAGGAGGAGACTGCTGGTGAGCGTGATCCACTCGGTTCTCCTCTACGGATCGCCGGTCTGGGCAGAGTGCCTGAAGTACTCGAAGGATTCCGCAGACAGGCTGCTTCGGGTCCAGCGGCGGGCGGCGATCCGGAGCTGTTGCGCGTACAGAACAGTCTCCTACACAGCGGTCAACATCATTGCAGCCATCCCACCAGTAGACCTGATGGCGATGGAGAGAGAAGAGATGTACGCAGACCGCGGGGCCAGTAGAAGGGAATGCAGGGAAAGGACCATGGTGCGTTGGAGGAAACGTATTGAGACAGCCGAGACGGGATGTTGGACCAGGAAGGTCATCCCTGACCTGGACGCATGGTGTTATAGACGCCACGGACTGGTCGACTTCCACCTCACCCAGATGCTAAGCGGGCACGGGTGCTTTGGCGAGTATCTCCACAGGAAGAAAAGGAGGGACGATCCGGGTTGTGTCGATTGCGGGGCGGCCAGCGACGATGCGGACCACGTATTTTTCCGGTGCGACCGCTGGAACAAGGAGAGGCGGATACTGGAGTGCGAAATCGGCCTTGACTTCGAACCAAGGACGGTGGTGGGCGCGATGCTATCAAGCAGCAAAAATTGGGACGTGGTGCAGAGCTTCGTCCACGAAGTGCAGCGGAAGCGAGAGGATGAGGAGCGGGACA
Source organism: Sipha maydis (assembly GCA_034509805.1). Taxonomy (NCBI): domain Eukaryota; kingdom Metazoa; phylum Arthropoda; class Insecta; order Hemiptera; family Aphididae; genus Sipha; species Sipha maydis. Next base: position 165,469 of record JASXSY010000883.1, on the reverse strand, counting down.
GGCAGAGAGCGGACTAACTTATTATAATATTATTATAATTATAATTATATATTGTAAGGAGATTGTAAGGGGCCACTGGGGAGATCAGCCCCAGGCGTGCCCCATTTAAGATGTTTTGTGATAATAAACAAATAAACGATGGGGGCCAGGGAGAAGTAATACCTAACGGATATTTCCCTCCCCGGTCTCCGGTTCAAACATAAAAAAAAAAAAAAAAAAAAAAAAAGGTTACCGGTAACTAGTAACAACTCGCTTTTCATATAACTCATATTTACAATGTCCAAATACCACAGTCTTATCTACGAAAGTGGATTGTACATGTCGGGGTTCATAAGAGAGTATGGGGTGAGCTCGACGCACTGGGAGTGGTGTGTCCAGCGGCAATCGGCGTCTACGGCCCCGGGGTGACGGTCGCAAACATCAAGAGGGACGCGGAGTTTGTGGCCGCAAGGCTCCAAGGTGAGGTGTACGCCTACAGTTGCTATGTCTCTCCACGATACGCGCTGCCTCATTTCACCGACTTCCTCCAACGTCTGGAGAGCAGCATCCGGAGTCTGGAAGCGGGTGCCAAAATCACCGTGGCCGGGGATTTTAACGCTAGGTCGGCAGCGTGGGGTGACTGGGAAACGTGCCCGAGGGGGAATGAGCTGGTCGCGCTGGTGGATTCGTTGGGAATGGCCATACTCAACTCCGGATCTGAGCCCACTTTCGTTGGTAGAGGAGCGTGGTCGATAGTTGACCTGACTTTTGTTTCGGAGCCATTGATTCCGTACGCGAACGACTGGAAGGTAGACACGGTCAAAGACAACGGATCTGACCATCAGACGATCCATTTCCTGATCTCCACCAGGCAGAAAAAAAGGTTCCCGGTAACTCCTTCGGGATGGCATGAGCATGCCACCGAGCGCGTCCCCAGGCTGCGGATAGGGGAACGTTCTGCAGATATGCAGGGAGCTATGTGCCCAACAGGAAATGGAAAATAGACATCAAGGAGACAAGGTCACGGTTACACACGCAAAAAATGTGGAGGCTGCAATCCGGGCGTCGGCAAAGAGCGCGCAGCAAAAACCGGTCTTGACCAGAGCGCAAGCCGAGGTTAAGTACGGGGACCTCTTGGATGCAATGATGGCCGGCATCGGGAGACTCGAAGCGGCAGTTAGTGCGGCTCCAAATTCCAAAACGGAGGTCAAAACCAACACGAGGAATCTGGCCGCCACTCTCCGGGAGTTCTTCAAGGTCTCCAAGGCCTTGGGTCTCACAAGAAATGGGGATATTTCGGAGCAGCGATTGGCGGCGATACTGCAAGCGCAGCAACAGCAGCAGCAGCTACAACGGCAGCAGTATCAACAACAGCAGCAGCAACATCAACAGATGATCGAGGCTAGTGCCCAGACGAGCGCCACCCTTGCCGAGATCCAGCGCCAGATCGCTGCACACGAAGGAAAGTTGACCGCGATGACAGAGGCGCCAGAGTCCCATCAGGCTGGGCGGCGGCAACATATTTCTATAGAGCAGGAGGCTGAGCCAGCCCAACCAACGACCCAGGGAGATGTAGGACAAACAACAGCCGCACCACACTCTTGGACGGACGTGGTCAGGCGAAAGAGCAAGAAGAATGCTGTCAATGCAACACCAGCACCAGGGACGGCTACCAGTCCGCCGCTGGCCTCTAGGCCACAGAGTCAAATGCTGCTAGCTGCAACGACTTCTCTGCACTTGCCAAACGCATCAAGGATGGCATGGACAACAAGATGATCGGGAACGGAATAACCAGCATGAAGAAGGCTGAGAACGGTGGAATACTAATGGAGGTTCGCGGGGATGACGCAGCGGTAGAGGCCATAAGATCCGAGGTGGTCAAGTCAGCGGGGCAGGATGTAAGCGTTAGACTTCTGGGTCAGAAAACGTTGCTCGAAATCCGGGACATCGATGCATGGACCGGTAAAGAGGACATCGCTGACTGGATCGCGAGCGAGACTCCGATTGCCAAGGAAAACATTAATGTGGACAACCTAAGAACTGCTTATGGGGGCACGCAGACAGCCCTGGTGCTTCTGCCCACGAGACAAGCACGGGACGTTGTCGAAAGAGGCCGGCTGAAGATCAGTGTCGTCAGCTGCAGGGTACGTCAAGCAGAAAGAAAAATCGCAAGATGTTTTAGGTGCCTTGCTTACGGGCACGACAGCAAGACATGCCAGGGAGCAGACCGCAGCAAGAATTGCAGGCGATGTGGAACAGCAGGGCACTTTGCTAAAGACTGCAAAGCGGAGGCGGCAGAGGCTACGGCTTTCAGGTCTGCGCTGGAGAAAGAGTCGAAGGTAACCCGGACAGGAACCGGGGAAGGCGAGGCGTCGTCATCTGATCATGATCTGCAATGATTAGCATTATGCAGATCATCGTGGATGGTGGGAGAAGCGCGCAGGACCTTCTAATGGCGACAGCTGTTGAACGGGGTGCTGATGTTCTTATCGTCAGCGAACCTTATCGCTGCGGGACCGAGGAGGAAGGGTGGTTTCCGGATAGCTCAAGCAGAGCGGCTGTATTCATAGCCAACCCCACGATGCGAGTGCGAGAAATCGGCCGCAGAGACAATGATGGATTCCGATGGGTCGCCTTGGACGAAATCACAGTCTACTCGTGTTACTGGTCACCGAACACAGACTATACGCTATTTGTTGACTTCCTGGACCGGCTCGAGGGCAGCGTGCGAAATGCCCAAGGCACAGTTATAGTGGCCGGCGACTTCAACGCCAAATCCCCTGTCTGGGGAGACCACAGAGAAGATCCCAAAGGCCAAGCACTGGCAGACATGATGGCTAGCATGGACATGGTGGCATGCAACCAAGGCGATAGGCCCACATTCTGCCGAACACACCAAGGGGGAGTCTCAAAGTCACACATAGACATCACCTTCGTCTCAGCAAGAGAACACCCAAATGTTCGAGACTGGGAGGTCCTCAAGGATTACACAGGGTCCCTCCACAACTACATCGTCTACAACTTGAAACCGAGACGGGATTATGGACAAAGAGGCTGATCATCGACGTCAGGAAATGGACCGATAGGAGATTTGGGGAGACGGATTTCCACCTGACTCAAATACTCACAGGGCACGGGTGCTTTGGCGACTATCTCCACAAACGCAAGAAGCGGGATGACCCGGCATGCGTGGACTGCGGATCACCGGTCGACGACGTAGAGCATACTCTGTTCAAGTGTGACAGGTGGTGGCGACAAAGAAGGGAGCTGGAAGTGAAAATCGGAGCGGACATGGAACCAGACACAGTCGTGACGGAAATGTTGCAGAATGCGGAGAACTGGAAGGCGGTCAAGGACTACGCAGGAATGGTGCTCTCGACAAAGGAGAGACGAGTCCAAAGAGCAGGAGCTGCTGCTGTTAACATCATCTAAACAATGTTAGTTAAGAAAATTATTATGTGCACCGAAGGTGAAACTAGGAGGGATAGAGCCCTCTAACTCATGTGAAGGCTCAGGCCTTAGAACATAAGAAAAAATGTTACATTTTGTATAGATATGGTTTATCATAAATAAACGATGCGGATACAGGGAGAAGGACTATCCTAGGATGAAGTGCCTCCCTGTAGCGCCGCGGTTAATCTGCAAAAAAAAAATAAAAAGGTTCCCGGTAACTCCTTCGGGATGGCATGAGCATGCCACCGAGCGCGTCCCCAGGCTGTGGATAGGGGAACGTCCTGCAGATATGCAGGACAGCCGCGATATAAGCCATACCCTTCGGGATTGGACGAATAAGCGGTCGCGGACAAGCTCACCACCGGGGGACTGATCGACCCCCGGTGTCCAACAAGATCAGGGCAGGACGGGCTCTCCAGCCTTGGTTGGCAGCCGTCCTAGGGGAAGGAAAATCCTGATATAAAACCCCCTGCCAGTAGGGTAAAAATGGCAGAGACAACTGTAAACGCAATATGGATAGTTTTATTAAAAGTATTGGTACCACCCCAGGGGTCTCGGAACCCCAGGGGTCGGCAGTAGTGGGTGGATCCGGGGTAAAAGCCGGGTCCAACGTAGCGGGCCCACTACGGTCGTCATCCAGCGACCGCGAGGGTGCGGGGGTGGCCAGCCAGGCCCCCGCCACTCTATCCCCTACTTGTGCTGAGGCAGCCGTGTCTTTGGGCACTCGAGCATCCCAAGTGGTAGGCGACGGAAAAGCCATTGCCACTGACAGTAAGGGATCAAACAACAAGCCAGTCGGCTCTCAGAAAAGGACAATTGATATTGGTGCCCTCAGCGAGGAAGCCCTTCTGGACTTGCTCCGGGGGTATATTAGTTCAATGTGCGCCTTTGCGCAGAATAATAGAAACGTGCACAAAGAGCTTAAAGAGACTCTTGCAAACTCGAGCAAAGTTATGTCGCAGTACTCCAAGGTAGTCAAGAAGCGGGAATACAAGGACACCAGGTCCAGGACGCAAGTGTCTGCCCAGACGCAGACAGAAGCTGACGATGGCGCATCCAACGCGGCGCACACCCCAGACGTTGTTTCGCCCAGCCCGGAGACCAATTTGTTAAAGGAGATAAGGAGCTTAAGCGCGAGGCTTTCCGAGCAAGGGGAAAATATCGAGGCAATTATCAGCAAACTGTCAGCGAACGACCGGAACTTGTATATACGCTCAACCCAGGGGCACCACAGCAGCACGGAGGACGGGGGTGCCTGGTCTACACAAGCAGATGAACAGGGACAAACCACAAGTTGGACTAACGTAGTGAAGAGGAAACCTAAAGCTAAGGAGTCGAAAGTGATCACTAGTGGGGACAAGACTGAAGCCACACCCAAGAGGCAGAACGTAAGAAATCGGCCAGCAGCGATTGTTATTGATGTAGGCAACTAGGAAAATTTTCCTGCGCTGGCCAAGAAAATAAAAAATGGCATGGATAGCGCAACAGTGGGCAACAGTATTACAGGAATGCGGAAAACCAAAAACGGCGGGGTGCTACTAGAGGTACGCGGAGACCAGGCTGTTGTAGACACGGTCAGGTCCGAGGTATCTCGAGCAGTGGGCGACGAAGTTAATGTCCGGCAGCTCCAGCAGCGCAAGCTAGTGGAAATAAGGGATATAGACTCATGGTCCGACAGAGTAGATGTCATAGAGTCCATCGTACGAGAAACATCCCTGCAGAGTGATATGGTCAACGTAATAAGCCTTAGGTCTACATATGGTAGAAGTCAGACGGCACTCGTTCTCCTGCCCACAACCAAGGCCAACGATATTCTCACCAGCGGCAGACTCAAAATAAGCGTGGTGTACTGTAGAGTCCGATTAGCAGACAAAGGCAAAGAACGATGCTTCAAATGCTTGGCCTTCAACCACGAGGCAAACGTATGTAAAGGTACAGACCGGAGTAGCAGTTGCAGACGGTGCGGAGAGGCAGGGCATTTTGCAAAAGATTGCAAAGCCGACGCGGAGGCGGTGGCTATCTTCGGGCAAACCCTGAGGAAGGAATCCCGAAGGGCGAAGGTGCCAGGAGCTGAGTCGGCTTTGCAATGACCAGCTTTATACAAGCAAACCTTTGCAGGTCGAGGGCGTCTCAGGCGCTCATCATGCAATCAATGCATGAAACAAAAGCATCAATTGCAATTATCAGTGAACCGAACAAGATTCCAGACGGTGACTCCGGCTGGCATGACAGTGAAGATTCCACTTGCTGCATCTACATTGCACCAGACATAGAAATCACCTGCACCGGGCAGGGCACCGGATATGCCTGGATAGAGACCTCGGGTTTGCGGGTGTACAGCTGCTACTACTCAACCAACAAGAGGTACTCAATTGAACAATATAAAAACTACCTGAGTCAACTTGAAGCTAGCGTAAGACAGGGTCCGTCTAACGTGATTGTAGCCGGCGACTTTAATGCGCACTCACCCAGCTGGAGTTCACCATACACGTGCCCCAAAGGGGAGGCGCTGTTGGACATGGCAAGTTCACTTGGCTTGGTAGCCAGAAATGAAGGTGACGCTCCAACATATGAGCGGGGAGGTCACTCCTCGCATATAGATGTGACGCTCGCATCACCCTCAATTATACGGCATATGCATACGTGGCAAGTCTTGAAGACAGACATAGCAAGTGACCATCACCCAATATACTTCTCCGTTCATGGAAGTATAAGCCACCATAGAACCAATCCTAACGGTTGGTCTTGGAGACGGATGGACTACGAAGCTGGTGTCGTTCCTGCAGACGGACGAAACACTGGTAGACGGGACGGTGTACAACGAGGCTGAACTAATGAGGCTTTTAGAAAGGGCATGTGACAGTTGCATGCCTAAACGCAAGTTCCATGGGCACAGCAAACCAGTGCACTGGTGGTCTGTAGAGATAGCTGCGCTTAGGCAAGCAAGCTTCAAGGCAAGAAGAGCATATCAGAAGGTGCGGAAACGAAGAGGGCCGGAAGAATGCCGGGAAGAGCAGCGGGTGGCAAGAGAATCGTCCAAGAAGTTAAGGCTGGAGATCAGACGCAGCCAGGAGAGGAGCTGGAAGGACTTGTGTAAACAGGTGGACACGGATCCCTGGGGTCTACCCTATAAGATAGTGTCCAAAAAACTGATAGGTAGACGCCCAATCCCTGGCCTCAAAATCCCGGGACGAATGGAAGCTATCATGGATGGACTGTTCCCTAAATGCCAACCCCCCACATATCCATCACTCAGTTTCTGTCGGGACACGGGTGCTTTAATGAATACCTCCTGAAATTTAAAAAGAGGAACGATGCGAGGTGCATGTATTGTGACAATCCTGTGGACGACGTGGAACATACTTTCAAGTGCGATAGGTGGTGGCTAGAAAGGCGTAACGCGGAAGAAGAGCTCGGTGTGGAAATTTCTACAAGAAGCTTGGCGCAATGTATGTTACAGTCAAAGAGGAAGTGGGACGCAGCGGCCAAGTTCATTAAAACTATACTCAAGAAGAAGGAGGAGGACGAAAGAGTGATGCAAGCAACAGCGCTACTAGTAGTATAAGTCAACATATATTTTATAGCTCGAAGAGCACATCTGCAGGGATAGAGCTCTGCAAGCAGTTGTATTGTTATTCTGTTAGAGATAGCGAGTGGGGGATTGGCCCACCGCTTCTCAGAATTGTTGTTTATTGTAGTGTTTATTTTGAATAAATGATGGTCAGCAGGGGTAAGTAGTGTGTCGCGCAAGCAAACAGTTCGCCCCTGCTGATCGGTGCCATAAAAAAAAAAAAAAAAAAAAAAAAAAAAGGTAAGGTTAGGTTAGTTCAGCGGTGGGGTGGCAGCAATGGGTTAGGTTAGGTTAGCCATATTTCCCACCCCGCTTACTATTCCATATAAAAAAAAAAAAAAAGGTTAGTTCAGCGGTGGCTGTCGTGGTGTGCAGACGTGTCTCCGCGCCGCTCCTGACAGAGTCTTGTTTTTCTCAGGAATCAGTGATTGGTTTTTTACGTTCTTGGTGTCGTTTGTTTCGTCTTGCCTCCGTGCGTCACCCGGAGGAAACCGCGATTCGATCACGCACCGCGTTCCTGAGCTACATCAGTTATAGTGCGTTTCTCACAGTGTTTAGTTACGGTAAAAAGTGCGATTTTTACCATCTATGTGGAGCCCGCTGGTCGGCCTATCGCACTTAGGAGGCGGAAACTAAGGTCTCGACACTTTGCGCGTCGAAATCGGTACAGCCGTTGACCGGCAATCCCCGTTTCCCGGTGTCCGAATTCGAGGACTTCGTGGGTCTCTGGTACGGAAACGGCTTGTTGGATATTCGCGCGCGGTGTCTTAAGAGAAGGAGCTCGACCTGACGGTCGGACTCTACTCCGAAGGTGGTCTGGACCAGGCGTCTGATACCAGACCTAGAAACGTGGTGGCATCTGGGACCGAGGCGGGTCAGCTTCCACATGGCTCAAGTTCTGAAGGGCCATGGGTGCTTCCAGAAGTATCTTTGGAATAAGGCGAGGGCACAACACCCAGGTTGTGTACATTGCCCGTCAGATGCGGACGACGTGGAACATACGATTTTCGTGTGTCCTTTTTGGGAAGACGTTAGAACGGAGCTGTCCCAAAGCCTCGGTAGATTGCCTCGGCCGGAGGATGTCGCGAGCCTGCTCTGCAAGCCGAGGATGGATGATCTACCTGCTGATCCAACTCGACGGCGAAGAATCATTGAAGCGGCCTCCAAGAACGCGTCCCTCTTCGCTGCCATGGTTGAGACAATCATGGGCCGGAAGGAGGACCTTGAGAGGAGGAGGCAGGGTGCTCAACATATTAACTAATCTCTTAGTTAAGCGACATTCTATTGTAGGCCGAACGGCCATATTTCAGGGCGGTAAGAGGCCCCCATTTTATTGAATTTTTGAATTGAAATTTATGTAATATTTGTAACTTTTTTCTACAATAAACGATGTGAGCGGGGTGGTAGCAATGGGTAGCCATATTTCTCACCCCGTTTACGATTCCATTTAAAAAAAAAAAAAAAAAAAAAAAGGTTAGGATAGGTTAGGTTAGTTCAGCGGTGGCTGTCGTGGTGTGCAGACGCGTTTTTGCGACGCTCCCGCCGAATATTCGAATTTCTATAGAAATAGTGTCCAGTTTTTTGCGCGCGTAGTGTCGATCGATGCATTACATTCTCCTGCGTCTTTTAATTCAAACCGCATCGGAATTGGTTCGGAACTCGGCGAGTTAACTCGGTTAAACCGTTTCCAGCAGCTGTGTTACGCGTAACACAGATTCCATTGTAATATGCATATATTAATACGCATATTCCCGAGTCATACGAGGATAAAAATGTTATACTTCCAAATAATATAAATAACTATTGCACACGTAATTGTAATGTAAAGCCACGACCATAAGTACCAAATCATTTTTCCTTATATTTCATCACACGACCATGAACAAATAGTGAAATGGACACAGAGAAGAAGCCACGTGCGAATTACAAATCGCAAACAACCGCAAACAACGTCATCATTCGAATTTGACGATCAAGGCCAAGGGCAACCAGGTGGCGAAAACAAGACAATTAGCTAACAACAACAAAATCAAACAGAGTATATAAAGGCTCCGTTTCACCACCAACACCAGACGTGTCTAGCTATCAGTGCAAGCCCTTCCGAGTTTTGTCTTCGATATTGTTATCGCGAATATTTTAATAATTATTAACTGTATGATCTGTATAAGCCATTTACTTAATTTTATTAAAGAGTTTTGCAAAGTGTTAAATGATTTAAAGTCGCTTCATTCCATCCCGAAACATTCATCATTACGATAGGTATCTGTTTTCATTGGGTACCACGTAACACCATAAAAAGTGCGTGATCGGGCCGGTGTCGGTGTTGAGTCGGCCTGAATAAAATACCTAGCACCCTCCTCGAGGCATTGCGACATCGCGCGTCCACCCCGGCCACCCAGGTGCCGAGCGGTAGGGACTTAAGCGACAAGCGCCGCCGGCGCGATCGCGACCGCTTGGTTGGTAGCACGTACACGCGCGAAGACTCGAAGGAAGCGGCTCGACGAGCCCTATCCAGGGACACCTCGTCCGACGTGCTCCGACAAATAGCGGGTGAGTAATAGTTGATTTATCGTAGTCCCTATCTCTTTACACGGCCGCCCAAAGCCGCCGCGTGAAAACGGAAAACACAAAGGATCAGCTGATCGGCGTCCAACGCGGACGTTATCGCGTGGACTTTTGGACGTCGGCCAAGTGTCGACGTGTGACTTTTCGTCGCCACGTGCAGCAGCGCAACAAGTGTCAGCAGCCGCGATAAGAAGTCGCTCATCAACAAGTGGGATTCAACAGGTGGCCATCGGTTCTTTCATCAATAACTCCATAACCACCTGTCGGATTTTGCCCGGGTAAAGGGGAACGTGTATAGGGGCACTACCCCCACTACATATCAAAACTCCCCCGCTTCGTTTTTTTGGATTGGCCATAACTCCGGCGGTATTTGACCTAGAGGGCCCGTTCCAACGGCATTGGTTTCGTTTTACCAAGGGCTAAGAGTTACATCTTCACACCTAGGGGCTAAAATCCCTTCCAAGGGATTTCCCTCCCCTTTTGGGCGATCGCGCCCAAACTTGGCATGCGTGCTTGGGGACCTTATACGAACATCCCTACCAAATTTGGTGAATTTAGGAAGGGAACTGGAAAAGGGATTTTCCCTCCTTTTTGTGCTAGGGCTCCAATTTTTGGCATGCTCCTAGTCTAGGTCCAGCAGGATACACATTCAGAAGAAGGAACGTTTCGGATCAAAGGGCTCCCGCCGGCAGCCCTACAAAGTTCCGCCGAAGAGATTGCTGATACCTTCGGATTCGGTCACCTTTCGGCGGTTCTGAGGAAGGCGAGGGGAAGTGGTAGCAGCAAGGTGGGCTTGTGCCGTAGGCCACCCACCTGCCATGGACCCACCGGCGGGTCCCTCAATCCGGAAGCCGGATGTGTCCCCAACGACTGATGGCAGCAAGACAACTGCCCACACGCCCAGAAATGCTGATTACCTGGACTTCAAGGAGACTGGTCTTTTAAGGGAATTGAAGATTGAGATTGACATGCTGAAGGAACTGGTGAAGCGCGTCCAAGTCAAGGGCGTTAAGGAGGGTGTAGACAGGGCCAGTTCAATTCTCGCGAGTGTATTGTCCATCAAGGCCGAAACCTAATTTTCAAAGTCTGGTAGCGGAAGAACGCAGACAATCGTGGTGGATGCGAAGAAAGTTGCTGCGGTGATCCGGGAGGACATCTCCTCGATAGTGGAAGCGTCCACGCAAAGTATACTGGGGGCCATCGATAAGGCTAATAAAGCCAACACTAAATGCGATGGCGGCTCTGAGACTGCAGTCAAGGTAGCTCTGGATAACATCCAGAGTATGCTAGCGGTTCAAGCAGCGGAACTGCTGAAAGCCGATAAGGCCGTGATACCGGACAAGATAGGCTGGAGCGAGGTGGTCAGAATGAAGCCGAAGCAAAGGATCGTCCCTAACGCTGTGTCTACTGGACCCGCATCGGGGGATGATGATAGCCAGCGGAAGGCGCAACCGAAGACACCTTCTAAGCCAACGGTTTGAGCCCGCCCTCCTGCTATCCTAGTCAACGTTACAAAGGAGGAGTATCCGGCACTAGCAAGGAAAATCAGGTGCGATGCCAATCGCGAGATAAACGGCAATAGGATAGTGGGTGTGAGACAGGCCAAATCCGGAGGCCTTCTGATCCAGGTTCGCAGTGACCACACCCAGATCGAGGCTGTAAGAGCTGAGATCTCAAGATCGGCCGGCTCTGATGTACAAGTATCCACCGTGCAGCCCCGAGCCAGTTGCGAGATCAGGGACCTGGACGAGTGGACGTCCAAGGAAGAGGTTTTGGAAGCAGTAAATGCTGCCACTGGGACGATGGGCGCACCGCTCAAGGCTAACAACCTGAGAAAACTCTTCGGCGGGACTCAAGCAGTGACGATTACGGGCACGACGGAGTCGGTCCGCAAGCTTGTTAATCAAGGTCGAATCCTTATCGGCATGGTGAGCTGTCGTATTAGGTTGGTCGAGCCCAGGCAGAGGTGCTTCAAGTGTTTCTCCACTGGACATATGGCGAACGCCTGCTCTGGCCCTGACAGGTCCGGTTGCTGCAGGAGGTGTGGGATATTTGGCCACAAAGCGGCCTCTCGTGATGCCACTGATGAGAAGGCTGCCGAGTTCGCGACCGTGTTGCAAGACTATGAGTCGAGAAATCGCAGTCCTGAGTGTACCTGAGACTACCTCCCCCTCTCATGATTAGATTTTTACAGATTAACCTAAATCACTGCTGGGCCGCCCAGCAAATCCTTCAGCAGACGATAGCAGAACTTGGAATAGACATTGTCCTCGTATCGGACCAACTTCGCAATCCTGCCGACAATGCTAGATGGATCCCTAGCACCGACAATAAGTGTGCGGTGTCGGCCGTCTCCAGTTCCGTTCCCTTTTTTGACTCCTCTGGAGCGGGAAGAGGATTTGCCTGGATCAAGTTAAGGGCTGTAGTGATCTACAGTTGCTACTATAGTCCTACCTGCTCATTGCCGGAGTACGAAGATTTCCTTGACCAGCTGGATTCTTCACTACGGACCCACAGTGACAGCTCCATCATCATCGGCGGCGACTTTAATGCTCACTCCCCGGAATGGGGTTGCCCCTCCAGTGACAATAGGGGGACTCTGGTGACCAACTTGGTGGCATCTCATAGTATGTTGGTTTACAACCAAGGTACCTCCCCTACGTACTCCAGGGTTAATGCTGAGTCCATAGTGGACGTCACCTTTGCCCGTCTCAATCCTGGAGGCTCAATTTCTGACTGGCAGGTTCTCTCCGAGCTCGGCTCCGAAAGCGACCACTCTTACCTGAGTTTCACTTTCCTACCGGTGCCCTCGTCCGATATACACAGACCGCTGAGATCCCGTAGCTGGTCGGTGAAGAAGCTTGACCCCGCGAGCCTTTCCAAGGAGATCGACACTCTACCTCAGAGACTCTCAACATCCCAGAGAGCTAATGTGGATGATATGGCTGATACAGTCCAAGGAATGCTCACGAGGCTCTGTGACAGCTCCATGCCTCGACGCTCCACATTTCGGGGACACAAGGCAGCTCACTGGTGATCGGATGACATTGCCACCCTTCGCAGAGCCAGCTGTGCTGCCCGTCGGGCTTATCAGCGCGCCAGCCGCCGATCGGGTCCTATGGATCGAGCGCAAGAGCAAGAAGCCATGTCCTCCGCTCGCAAGAACCTCAGATTAGCCATCAAGAAGGCTCAAGACCGTTCCTGATCTCTTCTGTGTTCGGCGGTTGATGAGGACCCTTGGGGCCTTCCCTACAGGGTGGTCGCAAGGAAGACTGGGTGTAGACCAGCCATTGATCCCGTACAAGAGAAGGCGATCGCCAGAGCTCTCTTTCCCGCTGCACCGACAACCATGTGGAATGTTACTGACATGGACCTCATGAACGTCGGCTTTCAGCCATTTACTGAGGACTAACTCTTACTAACGGCCTCCAGGCTACCGAGAGGGAAAGCCCAGATTACGTCCCGAACGAGGTATTGACATCACTGATTAAGGGTCGACCTTCAATGATGCTTGATGTGTACAACAACTGTCTCGCGACGGGCACCTTCCCGAAAAGGTGGAAAACAGCCAGGCTGGTATTTCTGCATAAGGGCAAAGGCAAGCCATCCAGCTATAGACCTTTGTCATTGTTGGATGGAATTGGCAAGGTGCTGGAACGCCTACTCCTCAATAGGATGGATGAGCATATTGCCAGAACCGGCGGTCTCAGCGACTGGCAATTTGGTTTCCGCAAGGGCCGATCCACTCTAGACGCCCTAAGGGCCGTCTTAGGTCAGGCTAAATTAGCAGCACGTGGCCCCGTCCAGAATAGGCACCTTTGCGCTGTTATCAACCTAGATGAAAAGAATGCCTTTAACTCCGCCCCTTGGGTACTTATCGATGCGGCCCTGAAGAAGAGAGACTTCCCAAGCTACATCTCGAGTATTCTACGGTCTTATCTGAATGGTCGGACCCTGATTGTAGGCGATAGTTCTCAGGACCTAATGAGATTAGACATTTCGTGCGGGGTCCCTCAAGGATCGGTAATCGGACCAGTTCTCTGGAACTTGTTTTACGACGACGTATTCCGACTACCAGTTCCAACAGGTGTTAAACTGGTATCCTTCGCCGATGATTTAGCTGTGGTGGCCATACACGTTATTTCCCGTCCATCAACCAAATATCTGGCCTGTTACGGATTCGATAGGAGAGGTCCCGCTAATTACTTGCGAAGAACTCGTGTCAATAAGCTCACGCCTGCCTACGAACAAGGCGCCGGGACCGGATGGAGTCCCGGATGTGATTCTGAGACGAATAGTCGAGAGGAAACCAGAGCTTCTACTGGGTACTCTCAACAGGTGTCTTGCGCAGGAGCACTTCCCAAATCCATGGAAGGAGGCCAAGCTTGTTCTCCTCCTTAAAGGTAACAAGCCATTGGACCAACCCTCGTCGTATCGGCCGATCTGCCTTATTAACACAATCGGGAAACTACTTGAACGCGTTATTAAAGGGAGACTGGAGACGCACTTGGACCAGACTAGCGGGATGAGCAATCACCAATTCGGATTTCGAAAAGGGCATTCTACAATTGATGCAATAGAAACGGCAATGGATGTGGTAAACAGCGCGGGCACAGGTCCACTGTACAAGAGGGAGTTATGCGCTATGGATTGCCTAGATGTAGCGAATGCATTCAACTCGGCCGCTTGGGCCAAAATCGAAGAAGCTCTAAGAAGGAAGAGTGTCAGCGTACCTGCTACATATTCTTAGGAGTTACCTGAGTAATAGGTCACTCTTGTACGGCGACGCGGAGCGGCGGGAGGTAACCAGTGGAGTTCCCCAAGTGTCGGTGCTCGGCCCACTATTGTGGAATATAATGCATGACGCGCTCTTGCGGCTGGAAACGCCGGGAAATATAAAGGGAATATCCAGTTCAACGCGTATTGCATTTGCCGATGATATTGCTGTTGTAGTGACTGGACATACAACTACCCTACTAGAAGAGGCCATGAACCAAACGCTGGACATGGTGTCAAAATGGATGAAGGATACGGGCCTTACGCTTTCCGTCGGCAAAACGGAAGCAATCATGTTGACTACTAAACGCGGCTACACTCCCCCGAGGTTCATCTTGGAAGGCGCATTGCTACAGCTGAAGGAGCACGTCCGCTACCTCGGAGTGGAGCTAGGCAAAAAACTCGGCTTCGGGAAACATTTGCAGTGTGCTGCTGAGAAGACCACAAAAACAGTGAGCTCACTGTCGAGGTTAATGCCCAACGTCGGGGGACCGAGGCAAAAGAAACGCCAGCTGTTAATGTCTGTCGCTCAGAGTCAACTGCTCTATGCAGCGCCTATATGGGCCTCGGCGTTAGCATTTGAAATAAACGTCAAGGAGTTACTGAAACCCCAACGGAAGATGGCCATTAGGGTGTCGTCCGCCTATTGTACCGTATCGACAAACGCTATACTGGTCGTGTCAGGACTGCTGCCCTTACACATAAAGGTGTTCGAAAGAACGGCTATGCGGGTAGCACAGAAAACGGGATCGACTCCTCCGTCGAAGAAAGAGTTGAGATAGGAGTCACTAAGCAAGTGGCAGAGCGAGTGGGAGAAATCAGCGACGGGCGAATGGACGAGGAGACTAATTCCTGATCTGCGACCATGGGTCTCAAGATCGTTTGGCCTAGTGAATTTTCATATCACCCAGTTTCTCACTGGACACGGATGTTTTGGGATGTATCTGTGGAGGTCCAAGAAACTGGATACCCCCGCGTGCCATGATTGTCAGGTGCCGATGGACGACCCTGAACATTCGTTTTTCATATGCGACCACTGGTGGAGGCGACGAAGAGCACTAGAGGTGGCTACGGATATCGAGTTTACCCCTGAAACGGTAGTGAACACAATGTTGGAGAGCAGAGCCAAGTGGGATGCAGTATGCGGGTTTGTGGTTGAAGTCCTTAAAACAAGGGAGGAAGAAGAACGGCAACGCCAGCGACACCAGCAAATCTGAACTTTTTCATTATAATTAAGTAACCGATTTGTTGTGGCCTGAAAGGCAATTTGAGGGGATAGAACCCCTCTGATATGTATACCTAAATAATGTGAGGACCCGTGCGTGGGAGATTAGCCTGCCGCGGTCCAACTAAATCGATGTAGCTTGGTTTTTTTAATAAACGTCTTTCGTCCACTTGGGGGTAGGATTACCGAAAGGGAAAGTTCCCCCCAAGTAGCTATGGAGAGCACTTTTCCAAAAAAAAAAAAAAAGGTTAGATCAGCATCCCGGTAATTCCTTCGGGATGGCATGAGCATGCCACCGGGCGCGTCCCCAGGCTGCGGATAGGGGAACGTCCTGCAGATATGCAGGACAGCCGCGATATAAGCCATACCCTTCGGGATTGGACGAATAAGCGGTCGCGGACAAGCTCACCACCGGGGGAACGATCGACCCCCGGTGTCCTCCTAGATCAGGACTACGGACCAGGCAACAAGACAGTCGACGCGAGGCTGGCGTTGACAGTGGTGGCCAAGTCACTAAACTAAAAATGATGAGTACAACCAATAGAGAGAACGATACTGCTACAGGGGGATTGGAGACCCCAGAGCCGGCGGTTGGGGGACGGTGCTCGCCCCAGGTGTCGTTATCACTCCCAAGCACCCAAAGTGCGGAAGTGCTGAGGCAGGCTTCCGCAGCCAGCAATGGTGCTGGTACTGCAACTGCTGGTAGTGCTGCAAAGCAGGGCACTACCCTCGGACGGAGGATGGGGGTACCTGGTCTGAGGTGGTCAAGAAGAAACCAAACACGAAGAAACCAAAAACGGATCAGGGAACCGGTGACACCGGCAACGATGCGAGGCTAGTGAAGAGCGTCACAGATAGCACCAGACTCCCGAAAAAGAGACCACCAGCCATCATCGTGCGGGTCAAAGACGGCACTTACTCAGAGACGTTGAAAAAGCTTAAAGGCAGCGGTCAGGTAAAGGCGTTCTCCGAGGATATAACTGGACTCACGAAGACAAAAGACGGAGATCTTCTCATCCGTATGAACTCGAAAACAGAGTCATCGTCTGAATTTATGGAGGCTATAGGCACAGCGATAGGAAATAGAACGGCTATCAAGGAACTAGCTCAGTACCAGAAGATTGTCGTTCAGGATCTTGACGAACTGGCAGAAACTGAGGAAATTGTCGAGGCAATCTGCTGCACGATCAACGCCAAGTCTGAGGACGTCAGAATGGTGTCAATCAGGGAGCAATCGAGAGGACAGAAGTGAGTCGTAGTGTCACTACCGACCGCCTTAGCAAGGAAGGTCATATCTATCAGGAAACTAAGGGTGGGTTACGTTAACTGCCGGACACGTCTCTGGGAGGAGAGGGGCACTGGAAGCAAATTCCGTTATTTAAGATAAATAATTTATGGGCCGAAGGCCAAACCAAAGGGGTTAGATGCCCCTTGTTTTGTTGTAAGACATCAATCCATCGTAACATTATGCTAATGTATTTATAATAAGTTTTGTTCACACAATAAACGATGGGCACTGGGGGGTGAAATGACTCACGTCAGTTCCACCCCCAGTGCTCGATTCAAAAATGTAATAAAAAAAAAAAAAAAAAAAGGTAAGATCAGCATAGAGGGTAAAGATATTAAGGTTACGGAAACGATGAAGTACCTCGGTCTAGTAGTGGACAAAGACTTGCTGTTCAAAGACCACATAACGTACGCAGCGGAAAATACAAACAGGGCGATGTCTTCTCTTTCGAAGTTAATGCCAAACGTGGGCGGGCCCAAGGAGGCACGCCGGAAACTACTACTGAGTGTGGTGCAATCAGTACTTTTATACGGATACTATTTGGGCGGACACACTTGAGTACGTGAGAGCAAACAGGGATAAACTGCACAAGATACAACGATGTGCAGCACTGCGAAGTATTTGTGCTTATCGTACGGTCGCGTACGATGCGATAAACATACTGGCATCGATTCCCCCCATCGATTTGCTGGCAACGGAAAGGGTTGCCCTCCATAAAAGGCGGCGGTTATCCACCTAAACTGGACTAGCGAGCCAGAACTCGAATCTGAGAAGGAAAACCATGGAGACATGGTGCCACAGAATGGAAAGTGCCACCAAAGGAGAATGGACCAGGACACTAGTCCGAGACGTATGTTCTTGGGTGACAAGGAAACATGGGAGTATGGATTTCCATCTCACCCAACTTATGTCGGGACATGGATGCTTTGGTGAATATGTCCATAGGATAGGAAAAAAGGAAAATCCAAGCTGCAGACATTGCCCGGCGGAGATCGATAGCACCCATCATATGCTGGTGGACTGCGTAGCGTGGAGAACCGAACGGGAGGAAATGGAGACAGTAATCGGCCCACTGGAGGTGGACACATTGATTTCCAAAATGGTGAGGGAAAAACAAGCTTGGGACGCGGTGGCAACGTTTGCGAAAAGAGTGATGGTAAAGAAGGAGGAAATGGAGCGCATGGAGCAGGCAGAAGAAAGAAATGCTAGATTAAGTTTATAATGTAGGCCAACTGGCCAAAGTTGAGTGGATAGAGCCACTCGTTAATCGTAAGCCAATGGAAATTGTAAGGGTTGAATATATGGGGACTAGCCGTATACCTCCCACAGAAAGTTGAAAAGTTGTTTTTTAAATAAACGATGGAGGCCGGGGAGAAGTAATACCCTAGGGTTAAGTCCCTCCCCGGTCTTCGATGTTAAGAAAAAAAAAAAAAGTTAGGTTAGGTTGCTCCGGCTCCCCACTGGAAGAAACGACGCCGACACTGCTGAAACCCTGGCTGCACATCGATCAGGAGGACATCAACAAACACCTCATCACACTAGAGAAAAACCTCCAAACCGCGACTAACACAAGAGGAGACATCAAAAGCGGTATCAAGGACCTTGGCGCGTGCATACGAGAATTCACGTAGGTTGTTAACGTTCTAGGCATGGTGCGATCTCCTGATGCGGTTGAAAAGTGCCTTATATTATATCAGACAAACAGAATGGTTTCAGGAAGGGAAGGTCAACTCTGGATTCATTCAATCGCCTCGGTGAAATCATCAAAAGGGCTAATATGGGAGCGTCCCATCGTAGAAAAGTTGTCGGCATGATTACTTTAGATGTTAAGAACGCTTTTAACTCTGCACGATGGAGTGACATCGTCAACGCCTAGATCGGTATGTCTACCCCTGACCACCTGATCTGCATTATCCGAAGATATCTCTGTAGCCGGAGTGCCACCATAAAAACTCCCAGCGGATACCGTATCATAGAGGTGGCGCGTGGTGTACCTCAAGGATCTGTCTTGGGCCCCGACTTGTGGAACATAATGTACGACAGTCTTTTACGAATTGAGTTCCCCCATGATATTGAATTGTTAGCTTTTGCCGACGATGTGGCTATCGTGGTTACCGCAAAAACAAATAAGGAAGCAGAAGACCAGCTGGAAGAATCATTTGACAAGGTTATCGATTGGATGAGTGAATACGGCCTGTGCCTCGCGGTCGAAAAAACCTAGGCTGTCATATTCACCAGCAGGAATATCAATAACACGATGAACCTAAACTTGGCAGGGCACAATATACAGTCTGCAGGAGCCTGCGATACCTTGGTGTACAGTTAGATTCCAAGTTAAACTTCAAGGACCACGCCGCAATGGTCGCAGAAAGAGCTTCCAAAGTCACAAAACAACTCAGTCTGATCCTCCCTAATCTCGGCGGAGCGAGTGAACCGAAAATAAGACTGCTAGTCGGTGTAGTAGAGTCAATCCTCCTGTACGCTGCGCCTTTTTGGATAAAAACAGCAGCAACGAAGACATTGTCTAAGCTTGAGGCGGTACACAGGAGAGCACTACTCCGTGGGGTATGCGGCTACAGGACTGCGTCATATGCAGCCCTGGCGGTGATTGCCTCCACTCCACCACTACACCTATTAGCAGAAGAGCGAAGCAGCATGCGAAGAGGTTCTACACTACAAAACGCCCGCGCCGAATCAATGGAAAAATGGCAAAGGAAATGGGAAGCTGCAAAAGATGGACGTTGGACATACAGATTTGAAAGCGTGGTGTAACAGGAAGCACGGAAATGTCAACTTTCACATGACACAGTTCCTGACTGGTCACGGCTGTTACCGGGCGTACTTGAAACGGTTCAACCGGGCAGACACTGACGTGTGTCCGATCTGTGGACAAGGGACTGACGACGCAGAGCTTGCCGTCCTGGTCTGCGATGCATGGGAAATGTGGAGGAAAGAAGCTTGTAAATATGTAGGTATTGACGAACTTAGTGTATCTAACTTTGTAGCAACCTTGCTGCAATCAGAATATAATTGGAAAAAGATTTCGGACTTGGTCGGAAGAATAATGAAGGAACGAGAAGCAGAAGAAAGACAACGACAAAGGGCACACCCATGAAAGTTATTTTTATTATTTAAATAAAAGATAGTGACTGGGAGGAAGTATTTCTCACGCAGTTCCCTCTCAGTGACTGGTTTTAAAAAAAAAAAAAAAAAAGGTTAGGTTGCTCCGGCTCCCGACTGGAAGAAACGACGCCGACACTTCGTGAACCTAGTGCAGTCCACAAGGGAAAAGGAGGAAAGAGAGCGGCAACGAAATCAGACTGCAAATTTAAATTAGTTAAGCCTGCTAAATTGTGCGCCGAAGGCGATCTTAGAGAGGTAGAGCCCTCTCTTTTTTGTCGAGCGAATGCTCTTAAACGTTACCTTCTTGTTGCGCATTTTTAAATAAATGATACGGATACAGGAGGAAGGACGGCCCTAAACGGGTAAAGTGCCCTCCTATAGCGCCGTGATTCAAATACGAAAAAAAAAAAAAGTTTAGGTTAGGTTAGGTTAGGTTACTTCCCCCCGGGCGAGTGTGAAGCAGCAACAACAGCAGCAACAGGAGATGATGCAGCAGCAACAGCAACAGCAGCAGCAGCAACAACAACTCCAGCGGAATAAACCTCATAAAAAGCAGCAGCAAGGCCAACAACAACCCCAGACGCATTTCTTTCAATGTTAGTTGATTTAACGATTTTTCGGACTTATTAATGTTGCAGAAATTGTCATTATTTGGAACGGTTAATAAGCGATCGTACGTGCGCGGGCGTATCGTGTGTTTTGCGTGTGTGTAATTCTTTCCCTATTCTACGTGGTGGTACTGTGATGTGTAGTCTGCGTACGAGAATAAGGGAAAAGAAAAATTTTGAAAACAAATAAATTGTTTTGTTGATAAACAACACACTATCACGTTACGCGGATATCACGGCGCGGCGGCAGTGTTTACGTAAACGACTGTTTTCGCTGCGCGTGTTTATCTACGTCGTTAACGGCGGCGGCACACGCGTGTCTATTACGATACCGGCGACAGCAGCGGCGGCTGTCGTGTTGCGGACCGGTTATTAGATTACGGCGGCGCTGCTATGATGGTGTGTGTTTAATTAGATACGTTCGATACGCAGCTAGTGGGACACGGTTCGACCGGTCGCGATTTCTCGGAACAGATTAAGGGCCGATTTCACCAAAAAAGCTTTAATCGCGATTACAGTAATCATGGTTAAAAGTTAATCGTGATTTATTCTCATTTGGATTTCACCACGTTAATCACGGTTCCACTAAACACGATTACGGTAACCTCGATTAACCGTATTAATCATGATTAACGTTACTGTTATCTATAACCATGGTCAGCTGTGACGTCTGATAAGATAACAACAGTTCGTTGATCGTTTTTCGTATTTTGATTTCAAAATTTTTATCCGTATAGTGCACGGTTTAAGATAATTTAGATCTTTAATCGTGGTATAGTGTATACTGTATTACTGTAGTACTGTATTTTATAATTCCAAATTGAATTTAAAATTAACATTACCGTTAATATAGTTAATACGTACTTAAAATTTAAATAATGGACAGTCAAAATTTAAAAAGGAAGCGAGAGCGTACTTTTGAGTACGCGGAGAAGTCAGTTCTCTTGGACATAGTAACTGAGCACTTCAATATTATTGAATGCAAGAAGACGGATGGGGTGAGTGTGAAATTAAAAAACACTGAATGGCAAAAAATTGCTGAGAAATTTACCGCGACATCATCAATTTACCCAAGAGACTGCCATAGCTTGAAAACGTTTTGGGAAAATCTTAAACGGAAGGCGAAGGCGGCATTAGCTATGCAAGCCGATAATAATTATGGCACAGGTAATACATACACATTACATAAATCATGTGATTTGACATTTTTATTAATTGATATTGTATTATTTTTGTAGGAGGAGGAAAAGCGAGGAAAGTAGTAGCCGATCCAATAGTGGACATTGTTGTGGGGCTTATTCGGCCACATGTTTCACCCTTTCATAATATATATGACGACAATTATGAAGAGGGTAGGAGCAACATCACCACTGGTATGTCTATTTATTATAATAAATTATATAGTTATAATTATAACATTAATTAATTCATAAAAATATTAAGAAATTAATATTAAATTATTTAAATTATAATAAAATAAGAATCCTTTTTAAAATAAAATACATTGTAACAGAAATTGAACTAAAATATTTTTAAAATTATATCTAATTAAATAAAAAATATTTGTGTATAATGTAAATGTATTTTTTTTTTAATATAAAGCTTTTTTGTACTATAGCTTAAAATACTTGATTATGATATTATATAAAATGTTTATTTTTAATAATATCTTGATGATGAATTTACTAAACTTTTAATATATTACAGATAAAAGAGATACTAATGAGTTAGAAGAAATTATTGTAAATGATGTGTTATGCCCTGAGGTCAGTAGCATTAATTAATTAATAATCCCATCGTAACAAAAGCTTATACTTTAGCATACCTCATAACTTCTTGTGTTATTATAGGATATTAAGAATGATTTAGAAGATGATGACATTTTATTACAAAATAATTGGTCTCAATATAATCCTGCCATGATGAAGACTCAGATATCCGCTGCTCTTCGCCAGCCTCCAAAAGCATCCCTACCAATACCCTCCACTTCAAAAATGTCAACTTATTCTAACATGTCAGAGGAAATACAGCCCACAGCTGTATTAACTCCCCCAAAATAAGTAGATGGCAAAAAAGGAGTGTCACGAAGAAGACCAGTTCTGAACACCACATTAGCTTCAGAAACATTTTTGGAAGCCAAAACATTATCTCTTGATGCAATGAGTAGGGATGCTGGAGAAGAGCACAAAGTGCAGATGAAAATCTTAAAATTAAAGTTACTACAAGAGGAAGAAAAATTAAAACAAGAAAAAATGAAGACTGAAATACTGAAACTCCAGATCCAGCGTGAGACTGGCACAGAATGGGTATTTGACAGCAATAATGAGACTGATATCATAGACTGATTATTTATTGTTATATTTATTATTATGTTTTAATTCAAGTTTTTATTGTTATATTCATTATTATTATGTTTTAATTCAAGTTTTTATTATTTTATTATTATTATGATTAAATTCAAGTTTTTATAATATTATGTTTTTTAACTGATATACTAGGTACATAAACAGATTACCTAATTGTTTATGTTATACATTTTAATATTTTGTTTTTATAATTATGTTTAATAAAATATGTTATACCTCAGAACAAGGATACCAGAGATCATATTTTATAATATTATAATTTTTTATTTGTTTGAAACACAGTAAAAGAAAATAGAATATGGTTAAAATAATTTATTTTTAAAAACATGTTGTAGGTGAGTAAACATATTGCTTAACACCATTGATTATATATATATAATCAATGTTAACACTAATCATTTTGTTGATGTGTGATGTGTGAAACAAAAAACAAGAAAACGGTTAGATAATAAATTGGTACCCTAAAATAAACCTAGATTATATTCAACAAACATCTAATAATATCAACAAAAATAAAATATATAAAAATCGTGACTGGAAAGATCTCAATAAAAAATTATGATATTATTGATTCTATCTTTTTTTTTATAGATATAATTGAAAAAGTTGAATTTACTAATTATATCAAAAACATTAAGGATAATTCTTCTTATTATGAAGGTTCCTTGTCGAACAATAAATTTAAATTTTTGCAATTAAAAAATTAAATCATTTATTTTCCATTTTGTAAATGTATTGACAAAAAATATGAAAATGTTTTCCCATCTATTTTTAAGACATATATAGTTAAATATAGTTATATATAATTAGGTCCGTATATTGACAATTGTCTAAAATGGAAAGTGCATATTAATAATTTAATTCAAATATTTGATATTATGGTTAAAAAAATATTTACTAAGTTGTACCATTGAAGTAATTGAAGATATAGATACAAAACTACACTTGTACAAAAATTACAATTTAATACAAGTACATACTTGTAATTGTAAAACAAATGTAAACTTTTGAAAATAGAAATTATTGGTGTACACATTTTTATGATTTTCTGGTAGTGTAATAATATTAACTTGCACTACCACATTTCAAATACAGTAGTGCAATTGCTACATTTGTACCACTGTGATCATGAAACATGAATCATACTTGTGAATTATGATTATATTATTATGATGTGCAACTGTATGAACTATGAAACTATTCCAAAGGCTTATACTACAAGTCTCTACTATAATAACTTTTATTGTTATACTGTTCACTAATACATGATAAATATAGGTAATGCATTTTTTTAAATCCTTTTATTTTTTATTAATACAAATATTTTTTGTTAATTTATTATGTGTTATGGAATCATACAATAATTAAGTAAAATGTTTTATCACACACAATATTATAGTTCAATTTTTGAATTATTAACTGCAATATTGAATACCTTCATAGGTACTTGTTAATTCGTAATTAATAATAATAAACAAATAGGTACCTATCTAACATTTTACTAAAAAATCATAGTTTAATCAAAAACTATAGTTGGAAAATAAATAAAATATCAAAAAAATATATTAAAAAAAGAAAAATTGAATAAAGACTAACAAAAAAATTAAAAATAAATTTGATGGTATTAAAATGAATTTTCTTACAAATTCAAAGCTCTATATACTTATATTTTCTATGAATATTATTCTAATTGTGCAATCAACTTATTAATATTATTATATTTAATCATAATTTACCTCTCAAAGTGACCATCTATTAATGCCTGCCGCCCACTGTTTTGCTGTGTTACTCTTCGAATAATGGGGTTTGGCGCATATTCAATTTCTATGTTATCCTGGGCAAGTATTTCTTCTCAAGGAGCAGGGAGTATCATATCGAAGCCTCTGGGGACTTCTTCTCCAGCTCTTCGAGCAATATTATGCAATACTAATGTTGCAGTGATGATAGGGAAAACACGCATCAGTTTTACTCGTAAACCTAAAGCCATTACTGGAAAACGTCTTTTCCAAACCCCGAAAAATCTTTCAACGACATTTCTTGTCCTTATCTGTGACTCATTATACAAGTTTTCCGCTGGTGTATGACATTCTTGTAGCGGTATCATCATGTAATTTGCTGAGGCATAGCCACTATCTCCTACCAGTACTGCGTCCCCATAAACTCCTTGCTCAAATAGAGCTCTTCTTTTTGACTCTCGAAATATTCTGGAGTCACGAGTGCTTCCATCATATCTTGCAACAACATCCATTACTTCTAAATTAGAGTTGCATATCGCCTGAACGTTTAACGAAAAATATCCTTTGCGGTTTCGGAAACGCTCAGCAGATTCTCCACCTGCAATTCAGAAAGAAAGACTACTAATGTAAAATGTAACTATAATTGTAAAAATAAAAATAAAATAGGTAAATACATTTATATTGTTAGAAAATTGTGTCAACTGGTGCAATAACTGGTACCTACTAATAAGAAAAACAGGTACCTATAAGTATTAATTATTTTTGTAAATACCTGGTGATTGCCACAACTTCACATGGGTACAGTCAATAGCACCGATGACTCTTGGGAACTTGGCTCTTCTGTAAAAATTTAACTGGGTCCGCCTTATTTCCTCTGGTGTTCCAGGAAATTTAAAATATTGATTACGTAAGGACGCAATAGTACAACTAACTTTATGCACTATCCTATTAACTGTTGAGGAACTAAAGCCACATAGATCCCCTGCAGTGGTTTGAAAGCATCCAGTGGCATAAAATCGAAGAGTGCATAATAACTGATTAATCGGGGATATACAGTTATTTCTGTTGGTAAAAAAAACTGTTATACTTTGAAGACTTTTTGTTATTATAAACTCTAATTTCACTGACTGACCTGTATGTTTCATACTCGAGATGATGTTCTATTTTTTCCAGAATTGACAAAACTGTGGGTTTTGTCAGTCTGTACCTCGTTATGAAATCCCGATCATCCAGACTATCGAAGTCTTCGGCCCTTTCCCGTATCCATCTTGGACGGCGGACAGCGAAAATTATGAAGTCGTCTTCGTCGTCTTCATCGTTTTCAAAACAAAGTTGAAACACACGTTTACGAGCTCGTTGCATTTTGTAAAAATATAAATATGTTTGAAATTTAAACCAAAAAACACATTTACAAAACACTTGAAGTTTAAACAAAATACAAAATCCTCATACAAAACAGAAAATATTTTATAATTGATAACATTATCAATATCTCCGGAAACTAACCGCGATTAAGAACGATAAACGGCCAAAATTAGGCGGTTAGTTCTTAATCACGATTACGCAGCGGTTACGCTTAACAGAGTTTGGTGAAATCCAAAATCTCTGGTTATCAATATTAATCGTGATTAAGGTTAGTTAACCGCGATTAACTAAGTTGGTGAAATCGGCCCTAAGTCGAAAAATTTAATCGTGTTATCGATACACTGCGAGTATTTCGGTCGATTTCTCGCGTGCGCGTGCGATATCTTTTTCCGTAGCCTGGGGACTCTGGTGTGTTCTATATATCGATTTGCGATAAGCTAAGCAGCCGGAGTTTTTCCCTAACCTTCCTTTACCTCGTGTAGTCGTATTACCTAATATTAATACTAAGTAAAAACTTATGACTAAAGCAAAGCGTGGTTTTGAAGCTAGCGGAAATGTATCTTACCTGTCACGTACTTGACCGGTGATTCCTATTCGGGGAGCCAATTTGATGCGTGGTCGCCGATGATGTTGAACGCACACGTCGATAAAAAAATGAGTGGCAAAGATAAAATAATAAAAAAAAATAAAAGTAACAATGTTTTGACAATAACAATAATGATTATTATATTAATAATAATAATAATAATAAAACTGGTAATCCAAACAATATAAAGAATTACAAAAAAAAAAAGAAATGAAATATACCACACTGACGGATCGTGTTCGTTCCGCGGTGTCGGAAAAACAGAACGATTCAAATGCCGTACCGGACGGACGTCATCGCGACCGCTCTCGTCTCCTTTCCAGTGATGGAAGGGAGACGGGGTGTCATGACGATGTTGCGTACCGCGGTCTGGTGGTTGACGAGTGATATTAAGACGCGGTCAGCGACAACCGTTTCGATAACAGTTGCCGCACGGGTCCGCGTCAGGCTTTAGAAGATTCGGCTAGCCATACCTTCTTTGCTTGCCCAGCATGGAGCGATGAAAGGCAAGCACTCCAGGAGCAGATTGGTGCAGTAGATCGGAGCTCCATAGCAAAGAAAATGGTGGAGAAAGCAGAAGCATGGTACGCTGTAGCCAACTTCGCACGAAACGTAATGTGCGCCAAGGAAGAAGCGGAAAGAAGAAGAAAACAATTAATTAACTAGTTAAGGCAATTATGTAAGCCGAAGGCTACTACAGGGGGGTTAGAGGCCCCCCAGACCATTTTATTAACCAATTAATTAATTAATTCACGTAATGCATGTAATTCCTGCACTGTTGTTTTCAATAAACGATGTCACGGACACTCAAGTAATACCCCGAGGGGATGAGTTCGGGTGTCCGCTGACGATTTAAAAAAAAAAAAAAGGTTGCTCCGGCTCCTGCAGAAGGTGTGGGGAGCCAGGCCACAAAGCTGCTGCTTGTGTCGCCACCAGTGACAAGGTTGCAGAATTCACGTCCGCACTGAGGAAAGAGGAGGCTGACAAATCCCGGATTCCGGCTAAGGTGACTTCACGAGACAGTGTGGAGGGATACCTGCTGCTATCATGATCAGATTCCTCCAGATAAATCTGAACCATTGCTGGGCAGCTCAGCAGCTCCTTCGGCAGACGGCCGCAGAATTAGGAGTAGGCATTGTCCTCGTGTCGGACCACCTCCGCAACCCGGCTGACGATCCTAGGTGGGTCCCCAGCACGGACAACAAATGTGCTGTAGCAGCGGTTGCCAGTTCTGTCCCCGATTTCGACTCCACTGGTGCCGGAAGAGGATATTCATGGGTCAAGTTAAGGTCCGTGGTGGTGTAGAGCTGCTACTACAGTCCCAACTGCCCTCTCTCGGGGTATGAGGATTTCCTGGACCAGCTGGACAGCTCACTACGGTCCCACTGTGACTTCTCCATCATCGTCGGAGGTGATTTCAACGCCCATTCTCCGGAATGGGGCTGTCCCTCCAGTGACTCTAGGGGAGTTATGCTGGCGAACCTAGTGGCCTCCCATGGCATGTCGGTCTACAACCAGTGCACTTCCCCAACTTATTCAAGGGTAAATGCCGAGTCCATAGTGGACGTCACTTTTGCTCGGCTCAATACTGGAGGCAGTATAAGAGATTGGAAGGTTCTATCGGAGATCGGCTCTGAAAGTGACCACTTTGACCTCAGCTACACCATCTCACCGGTACTTCCGTTCGCTCCAAAGAGACCATTAAGATCTCGTGGATGGTCTTTCAAGAAACTGAACCTGCCGAAACTCACAGATGGGCTGAACAACCATCCACTGGAACTCCCTTTCGAGCTGGACGTCGAAGGCAAGGCTGACGCTGTCAAAGTGCTGATGGAGGGTGTATGCGACGGATGCATGCCACGACGGTCAGTCCTCCAGGGTCGCAGGGAAGCCCATTGTTGGTCCACAGAAATCGCCACTCTAAAGAAGGCCAGCTGTGCAGCGCGGCGAGCTTACCAGCGGGCAGGTCGCAGATCCTTTGACCCTGGGCTAGAGCTGAAACCAGAAGCTATGGTTTCAGCACGCAGAAACCTCAGGGCCGCTATCAAGAAGGCTCAGGCGGATTCCTGGGCTCAGCTCTGTTCGGCCGTTGACCAAGACCCCTGGGGTCTCCCTTACAGGGTTATCACGAAGAGATTGGTGAGGAGAGTCCGAATCGAACCGGAGCGGGGAAAAGTCGCTGGCAGCGGCCCTGTTCCCGTCTGCCCGGATAGTAGATTGGGAAGGCTCGCCCATTCCAGATGGACCTGACGACCACGAGTTGTTCACATTGGACGAACTCCGCTTGACAGCCTCTTGGCTGCCTAAAGGGAAAGCACCTTATCCGGACCTTATCCCGAACGAGATCGTTACAGCCGTCATAAAGGCAAGACCGGAAATGATGTTATCGCTTTTCAACGAGTGTCTAATCTCTGGGGTGTTTCCGGTTAGATGGAAGGTGGCTAGGCTCGTTCTGATTAGCAAGGGCAAGGACAAGCCACCTGGTGAACCTTCAAGTTACAGGCCGTTGTCACTTCTGGACGGCACAGGGAAGGTACTCGAGCGGATGCTTCTGAGGAGGATTGAGGAACACTTATCCCGGGTTAATGGTCTCAGCAACTGGCAGTTCGGCTTCCGCAGAGGTCGCTCGACTCTAGATGCGTTGATGAAGGTGACGGACTTGGCGGCTACGGCGGCTTTGGGTCCTGTTCAGAACAGGCATCTGTGTGCGGTCATTGCGCTAGATGTCTGCAATGCCTTTAATTCCGCCCCCTGGAATCTCATCGACGGTGCTCTGAGAAATCGGAAGTTCCCGGCCTACCTCACCCGGATCCTGCGCTCCTATCTTAGCGGCAGGGCATTGATCGTCGCCCACGGTTCGGATAGTCCAACGGAGGTTCAGGTGTCTTGCGGTGTTCCACAGGGCTCGGTGATCGGCCCCGTTTTGTGGAACATCTTCTACGACGATCTGCTACGTCTTCCGGTTCCGCAGGGTGTTAGGCTGGTCTGCTTCGCTGACGATGTAGCGGTGGTGGTGACAGCCCACAATGCCGACTTGATGGAGGAAGCGGCCAACTTCACCTCGGAGCTCATCAACCGCTAGATGACGGACAATGGTCTTCAGTTATCGCCATCCAAGTCCGAGGCGCTGATGCTGACCAAGAAGTGGGCGTACCGATCCCCTGCGTTCCACTTGAATGGTGTCGCTATCCCATTCAAACGCGTTATGAGGTACTTGGGAGTGCACCTTGACACGCGACTGACCTTTACGGAACACGTCAGACGGGCAGCGGCAGGTGCTCGAGATCTGTCAATGAGGATTGGCAGGCTAATGCCAAACATAGGCGGTCCCTCAGCTAATAGTCGACAGCTTCTTCATTCAGCGGCCTCGAGCAAGTTGCCCTATGCTGCTCCGATTTGGGCCCCTACAGCAGAGAAGACTGCGGTGTGCAAGCACAGAGGACTGCAGCTATACGCATCATCCGGTGCTATCATACAGTGTCGGATATGGCTGCCTTGGTCCTGGCTAGGATGCCTTCAGCGCATCTACTCGCTGCTGAACGCCAAAGGATCGCGGATTCCAAGCTGCTTCTCCCTAGCGTTGGAGCCAGTCACCATTTTAGAAGGGAACGCCTGGAAACCCTGAGGCGGTGGCAATGTATGTGGGAATCGACGTCTAAGGCCAGCTGGACTAGGAAGCTGATTCCTGACGTAGGCCGATGGTACCACTCTGGCCAGAAGGTAGTTGATTACCACCTGGCTCAAGCTCTTACCAGTCACGGGTGTTTCCAGTTTTACCTTCATCAAAGGAGAAGAGCGGCTGATCCGTCATGTTGCCACTGCGGGGCTGGTAAAGATACTGCGGAACATACGCTGTTCGAGTGTCCTCGATGGTCCATGGAGAGGGAACCATTGCGTCGGGTTCTCCGACGTCCTCTGATGGTGACAGACGTCGGCGACTTGCTGTGTGGCCAAACACCTGATGAGCTACCAAGAGAAGCTGGTCGGAGGGAGACCGTTCTCCATCAGGCGGACATCAACCGGGTGATGCTGGTCACTTCATTCCAGGAAATCCTTAAGCAGAAGGAGGTTGAGGAGAGGAGTCGCCAGGTGATCCAGAGGCAGTTCCAGTAGCTCAGGATTGATGCCTGATGGTGTAATTGGTATTAAATATAATTTTGGGTTAGGGAGTATAAAAACTAAAAAGTATTTTTATGAATATATATTTTGATAAGAAGTTAATACTATTAATACATGTTTACAAATCATTGTTTTAGTAAGTTTACACAATGAAGTGTAAAAAAAAATGAAAAATTGGAAGTTGACCCTCCCATCCCCATCTGTGTAATTGCCTGTCATCACTATTGTTTATATATATATATATATATATCAAGTCAAAAATTTGGCTCTCCCTAAAAAATTTGGGCCCCAGCCTGGCCCACCCAATATTAAAATTCTGGCGCCGCCACTGCACACATAACTCGCACATTATTGTGAGGTCCAAGTATTCTCTGTTCTTGGGGTTCATATTCAATTCTATTATGTAAGTACATTTCATCAAATGATATTATTGAAATTTTATCAAGGTCTGTCATATTTTTAGATTTTCCTTTCATAATAGAAAAAACATCATCAATAAAACCTGGACGCAAAGTCATTACTTGTGTTTTTTGACAGAGGGTTGATATTGATAACAATA
The DNA here is from genome assembly GCA_034509805.1 of Sipha maydis. NCBI lineage: Eukaryota > Metazoa > Arthropoda > Insecta > Hemiptera > Aphididae > Sipha > Sipha maydis. Next base: position 134,150 of record JASXSY010000883.1, on the reverse strand, counting down.
GAAAATTTAATTTTTTGGAGAGATATCTATATGCTTTTGGACTTACACTTTGAAGGCTGATTGCGCTTGAAATATCCTCAGAAGACCACCGAATTTTTTTTTCCAATCTGGACCCATATAAATTGCTTTCATCTGACCAGGTGAAAAAAAAATCGACAAAACAGAAGCTATTGATTTGGCTCTTAAATCCGATTTATGTTGTACTTCAAAAAGTTCATTTTCCAGTTTCTTTTTCTCTTCCTGTACCTTTTGATTATCGTTTTTTAATTGTGTTTCTGGAGTACTGCTGTAAAAATTGACTTATGAAAAACTTTAATTAAATTTTTTGTACACCAACACAATAATTAATAACTAATAATCTACTATTTACTTATAAATTAAATATTACTATTTTAACTAACATACTTTTTAACAATTGTTGGTCTTCCTTTTTTGAGTAATCCACCTAAACTTTTTCTTAAACGTTTAGTCCGAGGCGTTAACTGTATTTCATCTATATTATATGGCTTGGTTATTTGAGGAAAATCATATTTTATAGTACTAGATGGAAGTAGTGACTTTCTAGGTGCACATAATTCTGAACTTGATGTGGTATTAATTAAAGTTCTATCATTACTTGTTCTTAAACTCCTAAAATATATACAGTTTAGTAAATGTATACATTTATTTTTTTTAATTGATATTATCTTATTAGTTTACTTTGCCATAGCTAGTAAATGTGGAGAAGTAACACCATTGCGTATGGAAATGTTTCCTATCTTATCAACTGAATCATCCAAATGTCTAAATTAAAATATAATACTGTAATTGTTCGAACGCGGAACGGGTTTGCCGCCAAAGGCACGGACGACCCAAGTGCGATTGATGTCGAAGCTCCGCACGACATGCTCCCCCTCCCTAGTGACCGCGCCGTCGTCAGCGGCCGGCGAGATGGCCATCGGCCGTCGCAAAATTTTGTCTTTTTCCAACGGCTGAACGTAGCGCAACGTACGCGCCATCGTTCCCGTGTATATCGTGTGTGTCATTAAAACCTCGTGTGAACACGAGGGGTCCCTGAGTCCGAGCTGTGATCAGCGGCCACTGTCGGTACCTAGTACCTATTACTGAAGTACGTTTTCGCGTTGTAGTCGTTGTCGCGAGTGTACCTATTGCCACGTTGACTTACAACCATTTTTATTACGCTCTCGCGGTCGTGATCGAAGCGTGCGCTGCTCGCGTTGAATCACGAGCTATCATCAGCTAGCGACGAACTGAAGATTTTGTCCGCCGTCGCCGTTCCGGCGAGGTACCCACATTGGTCGTCGACCGGGAGCATCGCCACCTCGCGGAGCCACATCGTCGCCGAGTCAGGTCAATCCTTTGTTTTGTTGGTCCCACGTGTCAGTGGGCTGTAAATATATAATTATTGTTCACCAGCATTGGTATTTAGTTTTTAAGTTTATATTACTATTTTTGGGCGCCCGCTAATTGAATCATTTGTTTACTGCAATTATACGTGTTTCCGACATAAAACCTTGATTTGTAAGTACATATTGAGTAACCCGTCCCCGCTCCAGGTTTTAACACATTACGCAAGTCGTTGCCGACAACCGCCCCAACTCGTAGGATCGGTAGCGGCGTTTACAGTAATAGTTTTTAGTGACAAAAATGTGATTTTTATTTTATATTTTTACTTTGTTTGTATTATTAAAGATGAAAACTTGTTAAAATTTGTATCAATAAAAAGTGTAGAAACTGCAATTTCTTTTAATCTTAATCTTTCTCGTTCTACTTCAGATACCAGATACATTTCTTTTTCAAAGTTTACTGAACATATATATCCTAGGTTCAAATTAAATGGTTTTTGTTACGTTACATACAATTTTTTCATTATTAAACACAATTTACCTTTTTCGACTCCCGTTGCTTCTATTCAATTTGCCTTAAGTATAGGGTCTAAAGGGAAATTATGGAAGAAAATATTTTTATTGGAATAATTGCAATTGTTGCAGCCTAAAAGTGTTATAAATCTGATCTGATCTGTTGGTTGATCCGTTGGTTGATATTAACGTAAAGTATGTAATTAATTTGTATGTATTAATTTTGTGTCACATGATAAATAACATTATTTTACTATCTGGCGATTTTCGTCAAGCACAGCCAATAATTCCAAGATCAACTGCTGCCGACGAAATAAATGCTTACCTCAAATCATCGAATCTATGGCACTACGTGTAGAAATTTGAGCTGACAAAAAATATAAGAGTTGCATTGCTGAACGATACATCTGGAGAAGATCTTTCTGAACAATTGCTGACTATCGGTAATGGTCGAGTGAATCGAACAGATTGATCTCATTTCTTCCTAATTTCTATAACTTTGTCTCATCGAAATACGAACTCATCAACAAAGTACTCCCAAACAACATCATTACTAACCACAAAAATAATGAATAAATAGAATAACAGCTTAGAATAAAGATATAGATGACTTAAACTATATGATTCAGAACGAGATTATTGATACACTTATTCACTCAAATCTATTGACTGTGTAACAAATGAAGATCAAGCCACCAACTATCCAATTTAATCTGAGGATCCCGATGATCCTTATCGATATGCCGTTTAAGTTTAAACGACTTAAATTTCCGATCCGTCTTGCATTCGCCATAACCATTAACAAATTACAAAGCCAATCCTTGAAAGTCTGTAGTCTGAATCTAGAAAATCCATGTTTTTCCTCGGATCAATTATATGTGACATGTTCACGGGTCGGAATACTGTCTGCATTATTTGTTCTTGCGTCTGATAATAAAACGAAAAATGTCGTCTAAGGTGCTTCACTGAAAGTGCAACCCATGCACCAAAATACATGACCAATAAAGGATCATTAAAATACTTGATTTTTTTATTTATATTTATTATCCTAATAAAAATAAAATCCAAAATCTGACCATTTATTGCTACTAAGGCGAAACAAAGTTCGCCGGGTCAGCTAGTAATATATAAATATATAAATGCATATTGTATAAATGGTTCGTTTCCTCTGGTGCGGTAATTATTTACCAACAATTTTTGGATGGCCATAAGCAATGATGAGCACTGCATAGAGCCATGCATAATCGAGCAAAAGTGTTCTCAAACTATATATCAACTTCCTAATTAGGTACTAGATTCGTTGAACCCCCTACCATGGGAAAGTGCCTTTTCAGTTAAATTAACATTGTATAATAAGATTAAAGATTAAAAAAAGGAATTCTCATTGACTATTAACAGTAATCACCTCTTAAGACCCATTTTTAATATAATTATTAGAACGAACAGAAACAAATAAATAAATAATTTATAGTTTTTGACAAGAATCAATCTTGAAGTTCAATTTGAATAACCCAATGATTCAATATAACCAGACAATATTTTTTACAAAGAATGCGATTGTGATTGGATAATAAAACAAGATATAATTTTGCAGCATTGGAAAATAGTCATGAGACGGATGTTCAATGCTTCACAAGAAACTAGCAGATCTTAAAATAATTTAATTTAAAATCCCCAACAAACCTATTGATGAATCAATTTATACCAAGATAATTTTCAATTCATAATTAAATAAATGTTGTACTTATAATTTAATGAACAATAAAATATGTTCAATATTTTTAAAATTTAAATTAATCATACATTTCCAATAACTTTGTAGTCAATTAATTATAATAAAATTGTTATGAAATCAATTATTCAGGAATACATGTAGGTAGATATTATGCTTATATCTAATTTATTGTACAAGAAGATTTTATAAAACAATCTAGCCCTCAACTAAACCATAAAAACCAAAACAATTAATTAAATTTATTTTAATTAGTTTAATTTTCCTATTTTTAATCTTGTAAATATTCACAAGCAATTTATTTATTTTATTTATTTATTTATATAAATATTGAAATTCATTAAAAAATAAAATACAGTCATTGTCCAATAACATATAAATGCACAACAGTTAATATATAAAAACAAATGATGTAGAGACAGCTTACATATAAATAATAAAGATACATCTTTAATATATTCTATTCAATAATTTTCCTTAAAAAAAATAATAAATATATAAATATTTCAAAGTGAGATTTGTTTTGACGCCTTATGTATAACAATGATTATTTAATAAAAAAAAAAATAAAAATATGGAAAATGGATACAAAATTACATTGATAACAATAATTATAAGTCTAACTTAAGTTAAAAAGTGCAGAGGCATTTATATTAATAAAGCAAAAATAAAATAAACAAAATTGTATTCATCTTAAATAAAACATTGTCAATAAGTATGTTATTATTAAATATCAATATAAACTACACGATAATTAAATAAATATAAATAAATTTTATGTCATTAAAATCAGGAACCAGAGAAACATGCATGACACTTGGTTAGGCAAATGCAATAATTACCTACCTTCATAAATATATCTTTTAGGCTGGTACTTTTTTTTTTTATTATTAGTATTATTGCCTTTTTCTGAATCTGAAACTTCTAAATTTAAAATAATATTACATAAATAATTAAAAACAAAAATGGATAAGTATATGGTCAATTTTACTTTTTTCAATAAGTTCAGTGATACCAATATTATCAGTGTCCAATTCCTTTTTAAATGAATGTAGCTCATGATCTAATCGATTTACATATTTTGTCATAAGTTTTTGTAGTTGGTTAGCTACTTGAATTTTATTTTCTAAATAATAAACAAATTGTAAAAAAATTATATGTAAAATATATTATTAAATTATTAACTCTTTGTCAGTGTTGAAGTATTATTAAAACTCAAATGATACTAAAAATAATAATTATACTAGGTCAATTTTTTGTATCTATCTTTGTAATATATTATTTATAATTTAAAACAATTTTGGTTGATTACCAACCCTAGGTTTAACTATTATTTATTATGTTTGAATTGAGTGATATCAATAAATGGGTATTTCAAATCCTAACACATTATACATGTATATTTTTAAATTTTTTATTCCTTTTAGTCAGTATAATTATGATATCTATAGATTTGATTAATATGTAGATGTACATAACATAAATTATTTAATGTAGGCATTGATAAACTAAATAAATCAATTATTACAGAAACATCACGAGTCACATATTTTATGAAATTGAAATATTAGTAAAAACGTAAACTAGTCAAGTATTTCTATGCGTTAAGTATAAAAAAGTATAACTTGAAAAAAAAAATTAAAAATGAGTTAGAGACGGCATCTGATAGGTTTATTATCAGTTTTACACAGTATTTGTAGGAAAAGTATCCCTAAAATCACATAAATAAACTATAAACTCAATTATTTTTTATTGAAAATGCTGTAAGTTACAAAAAAATTTTGAAGTACTAAATAAGAACATCTTACATTTACTAAGCCATAAACGCCATAATTATGTTAATAAATACAGCGTTTTCGCATAATACTTCTATGTCTAGCTAAGTTACAGCATATTATCTAGCATTTAAACTTTTTTTTAAAATTAACAACAAAATATTATATAAGTAGTTTCTAAATTGTTATCTTAGTGATTATTATTTGGAAAATTATTACTTTATAATGGTCAATATGTTAAGATAAAATATTGATATAACATTTGTTCTGATTATTATTTGTTAGTATTATACTCACGATCGTCACAAACGTTTTATTAATTATTTTGTAATTAAATTGTATACAATAAAAACTTAAGTATAATGGGTTCATAAGAAAAGTTTATTTACAACTCGAAGATTAATGTAATACTTTTCACACCTGGTGAAAAAAATAAAAGAGAATGGTCTACTATATATTTATAAAATATAAATAATAATATAATTAAATATATGTTATAAAGATTCAACAGGAATATTCGACGAGAATGAGGCTTTTCTTTAACAAGGTAATAAAACCAACAATATAATACAATATAATCATTTCGAAATTTATAATAAATTATAAATATTTTATTACAAAATAATATAATTTACCAAATAACAATGAAAAAAATGAGTTTAGGTTTATATTATTATTAATTATTTAAATTCACAACATTTTAGAAGATTAGGTGCATACAGAGACATTAAATAATAATTTATTACCCGTGGTTTTTGTAGATGATTAGTTAGTTATTTTATTAGTTTATATTTATATTAGTTAGAACCTATTAGTTCTTAATTGTTTATCTATTGTTAGTATCTGTCTACGCGGCTCGTATACACACGGTGAGAGAAATTCTCTATACAGGACCAAACAATTGAATATTTTCTGTGCATAATTTTACTATTGATTAACATATATAGCATAATATAACATTTCAAACGAATAACATATAATAACACATAATCCAAAAATTAGTGATGAATCTGTTAAAAATAAAAGCAATTTCAAAATGTCTTGTTCTGAAGAAAATTATTTTCGTGGATATAATAAAAGTCAAGGTGATAGTGGTATACTGACCCTCCTCCTCGTAATGTTAGAGCACCACAAGAAAATATTTTAATACACCTTCCTGGTGTAAAAACGGTAACAAAAAATCTTAAAACTATAATTCACTCTTGGGAACTTTCTTTCCCAACGATTGTTTTCAAGAAATGACTACTTGTACCAATATATATTTAGCGAAAATTTGTTATAATTATCAAATGGACAAAATGTTTTAGATACTGATGTAGATGAAATTCGAGCACTTTTTAGTTTTTTATGTATAGCTAGTATGTTGCGAAGTAATCACATAAATCTTTTCGACTTAAGGGTAATCGATGGATTTGTTCCCGAGATTTTTCATGTTGTTATGTCAGAAAGACATTTTTACCTTTTACTTTGTGCTTTACGATTTGATAACATACATAGTAGAAATGAATGGAAAAAAATTGACAATTAGCCAAATAGCCAACAAACCCAAGAATATGGTTTAAAGATTTTTGCTTTGGTAGATTCATGTGTATTTCATACAGTAAATATGAAAATGTACGCAAGAAAATAACCTATTGGACCGTTTTTACAGAATAATAGTGGAGCCTAGATTTGTGGAACGTATGATAAAACCAATTGCTAAAACAGGCCGCAATATTATTATTGATAATTAGTTAATTTCAGTCCCTTTAGGGATCGAAATTCTAAAATACTATAAAACTACTATTGTAGGAAAAATGAAAAAAAATAAAAGGGAGATATCAACATGATTTTTTAGACACAAAAAATCGGCAAATATGTAGTACAAAATTTGGATTTGGAGATAATAATTGTCTTGTATTATCATATACAGTGTGTAAACGGTAACCGAGAACACTCAATATCTTTGCGTAGAGACCTGCTATTTGAATTCTGTTTTTTTGGCAGTTGTTATGACATAAAAATACACATTTTTATGGTCTTTGAATTTTTTTTTACTTAACTAGTCACGCGCATGCGCACCCCCTGCTTTAACCACTAATTATTTTTTGCCTATTTTTTTAATGAATTTTGGTAGTTGAGTCAACTTTCTAAGTCCAAAATTGACCAAGTTACAGCAATTCAAAAAAAAAAAAAAATAGAAAAAAATGCGCTCGATTTTCAGCTTTTTGATTGTAACTCTGAAAATAATTATTATAGGATTGTTAAAGATTTTTATAACTATTTATTACGGTGATATGCATACGTTATTTTAACTTCAATTACTGAATAATTTTCAATAGAAATGTATTTATAAATTGTTCAAATTAATTAGGTAATTACCTCTGCTAATCTAATACTTATCGTATTTTTCGGTCATTAATAAGATTAAACATTAGGTTTACCTTATAGTAAACTTTTATCTGTATGACAATTTGATATAAAATTAAATACGATGAGATAAATGAAATAACTGAACATTTCGATATTTTTCATCGTTCAAACCGTGCGTTACTCCGTGACAAATATGCCTCATTCAGATAAAGTTGATATGTTGTTTATTTATTGGGAGTGTCAAAAAAATTCACGTCTTGCGGCACAAACATATGCACAACGTTACCCAGGTATAATTGTCTTTATTTTTCTTTAGATAATCTTCTAAGTTAGTTTCGTTATTTTTATTTACTTCAGATAGAGAACATCCTGTCCATAGTTTTTTTATAACTTAGAAAGGAATCTAAGAACCTATGGATCATTTTCTAAAAGGGTAAATAATTTACAACAAAGACGAGGTGATGCTTTAAGTGAAGAGGTCGAGGAAAACCTATTAGCCTATGTTCGAGCAAATCCCAGAAGTTCAACACGGCACGTTGGTAGAGAGCTTGGAATATCTTATACCACAGTTTGTAAGATATTAAAAAAATATAAAATGCATCCATATCGACCAGATTTAGTTCAGCATTTGCGTCAGGGTGATGCACCTCGTAGACTAGCTTTTGTTGCGTGGTTAATGACCAGTTTAGACGAAAATCCATTTATTTTAAACTCAATATTATGGACAGATGAATCCAAGTTTACTAATAATGGTGTAATTAATAAGCAGAATAACCGTTACTGGGACGATCAAAATCCACATTGGACATTTGAAACCAACAATCAAACTGTTTGGGGAACAAACGTTTGGTGTGGTTTAATTGGTGGTAAATTGCTTGGTCCATTATTTTACGATGGAACACTCAATGGTAGACGATATTATAATTTTTTACTAAATGAATTACCAATGATGCTTGATGATATTCCTTTAGCTCTAAGAGGTAATATTATTTTTCAACACGACGGTGCTCCAGCTCACAATGCTCACATAGTTCGCGACTATTTAAATGCACAATTTCAAAATCGATGGCTAGGAACTTACGGACCCATTGAGTGGCCACCACGATCACCTGACCTTACGCCACTAGATTTTTTTTTATGGGGACACTTGAAAACAATAGTGTATGCTGATCCTCCTATAAATCTTCAAAATTTAAAAGATAAGATAACAGAAACATGCAATCGACTGACTGATGAACAAATTACTGCTGCAACAAATAAAGAATTTATGCGGCGCGCTGAAGCATGTTTTGTTCACGGCGGAGAACAGTTTGAACAATTTATTCGTTAGATTTTATTTTTATTTTTAGATTTTTATTAATTAAATAAATTGGTAACTTAAATAAGAATTGAATTTGTTATTAATTATTAATACGTTCTAATAGATCCATTAAATGTAAAGAAATAAACAACATACTAATTTACGTTTTTTCTGCTATAATAAGTTATGATTTATTACACAAATTAAAGAGAAAATTATTCAGTAATTGAAGTTAAAATAACGTATGAATATCACCGTTATAAATAGTTATAAAAATCTTTAACAATCCTATAATAATTATTTTCAGAGTTACAATCAAAAAACTGAAAATCGAGCGCATTTTTTTCTATTTTTTTTTTTTTTTTTTTGAATTGCTGTAACTTGGTCAATTTTGGACCTAGAAAGTTGACTCAATTACCAAAATTCATTAAAAAAATAGGCAAAAAATAATTAGTGGTTAAAGCAGGGCGGTTGCCATTAAAAAAAAAAAGTTGACATGCGCATGCGCGTGACTAGTTAAGTTAAAAAAAAATTCAAAGACCATAAAAATGTGTATTTTTATGTCATAACAACTGCCAAAAAAACAAAATTCAAATAGCAGGTCTCTACGCAAAGATATTGAGTGTTCTCGATTACCGTTTACACACTGTATACTCAAAAAATGTTAGGTTAGGTCATCAACAATGCATACTCAAGGTGACATAATTCAGAACTCGGGAGATAAAAAATTACATGAAGTCATTTAATTTTATAATATGTCAAAAAGAGGTGTAGACATTGTGGATGGACTAAAAGACGCATATTCAGTTTCAAGAAACAGCCACAGATGGCCTCAGACAGTATTTTTATCTTTACTTAAAATTGATGGAATAAATTGCAAAATTATTTTCAAATCAAACACTGATATTGGTATTCCATGACGTAAATTTTAAAAACAATTAGGGCAAGACCTATGCAAACCTTATTTGGTTCGACGACAAAGTGTTCCAACCTTTTGAGACGCTAATTCAAAAATAAAACATTTTTTTTTTTTTTTTGCAATAACATTAATGTGTTAATGCACGATTATTCAAATTGTTATGTGTAAATTACACTGGTATACAAAGATTTTACTGTTTAAAATTTAATAGCTCTTATATTAATTTTTAAGTATTTTTTGATGCTGATTTCAAAAATATTATTATTTTTTGTCCATTACATAAAGTTACAAATTTATCCCGTTATCACCAATTAACATTATGCACAAATGGTCTACAAACAGTTAAATCCTTTATTATATGTTACCGTTACTATATTAACAAATAGTTACAATTGACAACCCTATCTTAATCCATATATTTTATCATAATGAATAAAGATATAGTGGTTTTTATATTAGGTAGGTATATCCGTATATACGACCATACAGGATCGTCAATTAGGAAAAAATTGATAAAATAAGCTCAGAGGTAAATGTATTTATTATAACTTTATTTTTATCATTTACTGTCACAGTTTCAATACACAAGTAAGCATATATTATTTTCAGTGTTACTTACAATAACCTAAAGTTTGTTCTCGATAAAATAAAATATTTAGAACACAAATGGTCTATATCTATAACTAAATATAAACATTTACATTTAGATTTAGTTATAAATTATATTAAATCGTCCAACCAAAATAATTTCCATTACCGCCATGAACAGGTACGTAATATACGATTCTTGCCGAGCGATGTTACAATAACTTTCATGCATCAGAATTTTTTGAAAAAATACATCAAATCAGAATTTTTTATTTATTATACATATTATAGAAATCACGTTCAAAAAAAATAACTCGTTTATTCAACTTGGATACGAAAAATGTGAGGTTTGTGAGTCTAAAAATTCACAAGCATTCTAAAGATCAAATGATACCTGATTGTATTGTGTGTGTGACCTATTTAATCCACATAAAAAAGCTAATGTTGATCTAGCATTACATCAAGATACGCTAAAAATAAATGTAACAACGAAGATAGGTCGATTTATTTTTCAGTTGGTTTGCAAAAATTAATAATGCTACCAAAGTTAGACTCATTCAAAAAAGTTTTGTTCACTAAGCGAGATGTTTCATACCATGAGAGTTTTGTATCTCTAAGAAAAAAAATAAAATCTACTACAATTTGCTTGTGTGTGGGATGAAAAAATAAATAGTTGCAAGAAAGATTTAATTAGATTTAATTTTTCAATTTTTTTACTCATAATTGTGACGCAATTCCTATTACAATTTGGTTAGATAACTGTAGTACCAAAATAAAAACTAGTGTTTGCTATCATTTTTAGTTTTAATAATAAATTCTAATCAATCTGCAAATGAAATTATTTTAAATTTTTTCAAAACAGGACATACATTCATGACAACTGATTTTTTTAATCCACGAGTAGTGAACAACTTCTTAAGCACCAAAATAAAAACTTTTTGTTTTTGTTTTGTAAAAAACGATTTTGTGAATGTTGTTAAAACTGTGGGCTGCAAATAAATCAAGAGTAAATTTAAAAATTATAAATTAACTTTATTTTTATTTATTGATAGATTACAAACCACAACGAAAGCTAAATAAATTAACAAATTGTGTATTATTAAAAGTGTTGTGTTTATAAAAGCTTTTCTTTAATTTGTAAACAAAATGTAATTTTGAAGACGAATATTCAGAGCTTAATTTTTTTTTTAAAAAAGTGTTATGAAAATATCTGAAATGGCCTACACATCTAGCACTGAAACAACCTTGTAACATTTTTGCTGAAAAAATAAAATATATTCATAACAACTTGACTCAAGTCTTCCACAGAATGGAAATCAATTTCGGAAAAATATTCCAATTCACAGTTAGACTATTTTTATTTTTTTAAATAGAATGATCAAATTTGTTAATTTATAAACTAATGCTTTATTTCATGATTATTATATTTTATAACAAATCTTTATTTATATAAATTTATAAATGGAATTTTACTCTAGTAAATACACTTTTAAACGATTTATAATTATTAAGCAATAATGCTGTACAATTTACTTACAGCATTTAACCTTAGTAAATAAATATGCAAATAGCTTATATTGCTAAGTATTAATATAAAAATAACTTTAGTTCATATAATAATCAAATAATACTTTAAAATTATAATTTCATTGCATTCCTTATCAAAAAAAAACTATAAAGATGGATATATTTTATATGAAATAATAATATTTAATATTAAAGGTATAATAAAATGAAAAGTACAAAACTGAATTTTTCTCAAAACTAGTATATTGATTTTTACAGAACTTATGCTTAGCAGGGCAGTACATAAATTAATATATAGTATATCAGTCAGATATACAAATCAAATAATATTATCTATGCAAGATAATAATTTATAAAAATGGGTTGCAAAATATTCTTGAGAATATATTGGTATAAACGAGGGTATAAACAAGAAGTTGTTTTTTTCTTTTCTTATTCATATGCAAATGAGTAAATATTTCATATTAAGAAAAAATAATGGGCTATACTGAACGCCGAACATTAACACAAGTTTAAGACAAGTTATACTTACCAGATTTTTTAATAGCATTTTCACCTTCTTTCATAATAGCCTGAAAACCAGATTCTAATACATTTGGATTCAGTTGACCAGCATTTGAAAACAATTTTTCTACATCCCTTTTTACGTGGTTCATAGTATCTGAAAATAAACTTGAATTATAATGAACTTTTCTTGAATATCTTCAAATGAATTGAATTTATAATTGATAAAAGTAAATTGAGTACCAGTTTACTATTACTAAGCGTTTTTTCAAATTTTGTAAATCTTACAGCTAAAATATCATTTGCATACATATAAGTTAATGGTATGCACAAAAGGTTTATTCATTTTAAATCAAAAATAGAAAATAATTTTTTTAACTAATTCATTCCATGTCCCAATTTATATTAGTATTATTATTAAGCTCTATGGAGAAAATAAATATTATGAGTACCATTAATTAAAGTTCACTGTTATAATCAAAATTTACTAATCATTTTTGAAGTTATTATTTATAAAATTTATAGTAGCAAGAAACAGTTCAACAAATTAAATTTAAAACTATAATACTTTTTAAATACAGAAAATGTATTAGTAAAAATAAAAAGTACTAAAGTTAAGTTATAAAATTTTACATAAACAATTATCTTTTAAAATTAATAATATAATATTTATTTTATAAATATATCTTATAATGAATAAAAAAAATATTCAATTTATTTAAATTTAGGTGCAACACCTTTTACCCAAAAACAACCTTCCTTTTTTTGACCAAAAATAATAAGATAGTTTCCTCTTTTCATCCAAAAATAATTGCATACTTTTTTTTTGTTCATAGTTTCACATTTAACATTTTGGAACGCATTAATCTCAAAATTAATTTAATGAAGCCATTTAGCATAACCCAGAAAGAATAATGAGGAGGCGGCTTCTATTAATTTCTAAAAATGTACTGTATTTATATAAAAATGATTATATATTATAAATAGTTGAATATTTGTCATTAACATCTTAAAAAAAAAAAAAATTACGTCATGTAATGGATTTAATTAATATCTACATTTTTTTTAGTTGATTGACTTAATGAATTCATACCGACTTAACTCTCCTTTATTATACTGTTATTATTACTGTTTGGTGAGAGGGGTGCTCCGGGGTACAATTGCAACCCTCCTAGATTAAAAAAAATAGAATAAAATATAAAAATATAAGATAGAGGCTATCATTATCATTATTGTATTTTCTAGTAGCCTACAAAAATAATTTTGTATTGTCATATAATTTGAAAAAATATTCGTTACCTAGTATTTAACTTAAATAATTTAAGCATTATTTAGATGTCCGAGTAAATACTATACATGATGCAATCTTCTGACAGAATTCCTGATAGCGCCTATGTATTATTGGATTAGGTACTCTAAGGTCATTTTTGAGCTGTTTGTGTACAGTCTTTTAATTTAACTATCAGCTTTAAATTTATTCAAAATCTTTATTTTTATTAATTTGTTAACTATTTGATTTAATTAATTGTTACTATTTATTAAGTTTGTATAAACATACCAACAAGTACACAGAATGCGACAAACATGATAAGTTATTAATTAATCTCAAAATCATAAACATGACTAACATAAACTAATCTCAAAAATATTTAAATGATACATTGAATTCCTAACACTAAAAAGCTAGTATTAAGTCATATCTCTCACATCAATATCTTATTAATAACGAAACATTAAATAAATAAGATAATAAGTTACCTATTATATACAATATTTTTACCAAATAAATTGCAGTGCCTTCTTCATTTAAAAAATATTTTTCCATATCTCTCCAGTAAATTTTTGTAAAATAACAGTGAAACATTTAAATTATTAATACAACATTGCTACCTACCTATAATAAAAATTATAAATTTCTTTTTCTGATATTTACTTTATTTCAAATAAATATGTATGTTAAAATGGATAACTATATAAAGGAACTGTGAATTACCTATTTGTAATATTATTAGCCAGGCCAAAAAATTGTATTATTAATAAACAATATATGCAGTTTCGACTTTTGGAAATTCAAAATTGGATAATAAGAATTCAATGCCCTTATGTAGGTGGAAGTATAGGGTGTATACAAGATATTTTTTTATTTTTCATAAACTTATGAGTGCCCTACCAACAGCGCCCAAGACAAGCATATCCACTTGTCCTCCTCCTTAACCTGGTACTGAATATATGTAGCAAATTCAGAAATAAAGTCTAATATTAAACACAAATGGTATACTTTCACATAATAATGTAATAATATACCATACTAATAATAATAATAATGTAACTATTAAAGTAAACAATGTTTCATAGCATTAAAGTCATTAAATCTGTGAGACGCCATTGATGAAGAATGGTAACATAACATTTAATTGAGAAGTAATAATTTTTATTGATCAATAGCGATCCAATAAAACAATAAACGCATAGGAAATTACTTTGAAAAGCGAAATTAGTTAATAAGAGATTCAGGAAATGCTAATGCATTTGAGATCGAAGTGCTAATTTTGCGTAGAGTCAAGTCCTAACCAGGTTGTCGGGAATCGCAATAACAACTTTAGCCGTTCGCGTCTCACACGTGTGCCGATTACGAGCGCGTGGACAGGCGGCACTCACCTTCGACTTGCACATCTAGGTCCCGTATTTCCGTTAAACGGCTTTGCATCTCGTGCGGCATCAGTTCAAGCTCTGGCGACGAGCGAAGAGGCAATGAAAAAAGAAAAAGAAAAAAATAATTAAACACGTCGGCGCGCGGGTTTTGCCACCGCCCGCCGTATTCCCGACGACGAGCGAATACAGCCCCCGATCCCGACCCCACGGGAAACCACTCACTTTCCATAAAGTCCTCCAGGTAAAACATGGCGATCGTAAACGGCGCAAGACAAACGACACTGGGCGGAATGCCGTCGACAGATCAGGCGGTACACTTGCGGAGCGATGCGGACGTAATTCGTGGAAGACGGCTGTACAACGTTGCGAATCGTGTGAAACTGCGGACCGGGCCAGCGCTTGGAGTACGTTCAGGAACGAAAAACGTGTGTGCTTTGCTGCCATTCGCGGCGTCCGTTTTCCTTATCAGCACCACCGGCGACGCGGTCCGCGTGGAAAACCCGTTCCCGTAATGAACGCGGCAGGAAAACGACATCGTCTCACTGGCGTCCGCGATGACGTCAATTAGCCCGTAATTTTCCCCGATCATCGTTATCAACGATATTGACGCAATGTTGGCGATATTTTAAACGTCGCTCTTCATTAGCACACGATCTCTTCAACGAGATCGCGCGTACGATTTGTACTTTTAAGTTGTTACTTAATGATTTTTTTTTTTTTTCCGTGAAACCGTGATTGCTTACAATACCGGTATTATAAACGCGGTCACGTAACCAAGTACAGTATTAATAATACTTTTTGACATACCTCGAAGTTAACTGTTAAGAGGACGTTTGACATCTGTAAATTCGTCCGTAAAAACCATTTCACGCGGGAAAGAACCGAGAAGGCTATAGTTATAACTAAGAAACGAAATTTTCACCACATAAAAAGGAGAATTTTGTCTGTGCAATATCGTTTTTGTTTTTTTGATATCACTTATACAAAAAAAAATATTCATGTTAAAAAAATAGAAAAATAATGGATTTTGAAACAACGAGAACTTTTTTTGTACAAGTGATATCAAAAAAATGAAAACGACATTGCACAGACAAAATTCTCCTTTTAATGTAGTGAAAATTTCGTTTCTTAGTTATAACTATTGCCTTCTCGGTTCTTTCCCGCGCGAAACAGTTTTTACATAAACATTTCAATTTTATTAAATATGTTTGGCTGTAATGTGCTGCTGCCTACGGTCGTTGTAATAGCGAACACGATTTCCCCCACCACGATAAAGTTGTCCGGATCTGGGCCGCAGCGCCGCGCGCTTATCTGCAATCTGCATTTAGCGCGCCCGTAATAATTTCCTGGAATACTTTCAATCATAGACATAATAGTTAATATAATATTATATCTATGGTTTCTATATAATGCAATAATTTAATTTTGTTTATTTTTACTATACCAATATAAGGACAAGCATACAACAGTACTACAGTAGACAACAAGTCGCTTTTAGTTGAATGTTTGTCTAGTGAACAGTAAAGTACTTAGTTATCTATAAATTATTATTCATCGACTTGTCTACTCTAGAATTTGTTAATATAAAAATGTCACCAAAAAAATTTCGATCCAAAAAAAGATCTACTGGAAAAAAAGCTGTAGGTTTACGTATGAAAAAACTTTGTAAAAACCAACCGTAAGTATTATAATATAGTGTCATCATTTTGATTTGTATAAAATTATTAGAGTAGTCTACAAATGTTTGTCCAACTTACGAATATGACGAATATGTAGGACAGGTACGTACCTTTTAAATTTTAGATTGGATTTATGTAAAACTATAAGGTAAGTGCATACTTATTTTCTCCAACACTAGCTATTGTTTTATATTTTTTACACACCTATGGTATCCCGACAATTGAGTGAAAGAAAAAGAGCGAATACAAAATGAGCGAAAACATATAGAGCGAAAAAAATATAATATTATAATAGGTATAATTAAAATAAATCATCTCTTAGTAAGATTAAAAATCTGTGATGCATATTTATGTTTAAAAATAAATAAATGAGTTTAATTATCATATTATCAATAAATACATTGACATTATAGCTTTGGGTAGTTTTGTATTTTTTTTTATTAGAGGAACGTATGCCACTATTAATTTGATGTAACTCCATATCCACTAAAGTCTGTTGATTTTGAAGGGTTTTTATGAACTTCCAAATTGAAACTATCAGATGTGCAAAAAATTATAATTCGTTGGTTTGACAAACCATAGTCATCGATACTGTCATATTATAACACACATAATTGTTTACCATGAGTGGTCAATTTATAACAATATTCTACATCTTTATGTACTTTTTCTTTCCGATGTATTAACCTGTATATAATATTTATTTTTTCACTCTATATGTTTTCGCTCATTTTGTATTTGCTCTTTTTCATTCGCTCATTTACGTTTGCTCGATTTCTTTCGCTCAATTGTCGTAGAACCCTTACCTATGTACTAAATTCGTTTCTAAAAATACTATATGACTTGTACACAGTTGCGCCGTGTAGGTGATTATTTACGTTTTAAATTGATATGTTTATAAATTCGTATTATATTAGTACTAATTTTAAATAGTGTTTAAAAAAATAAAATTAGTATTAACCATATGAATTGCTAAAAGCAGAAAGGGGACAAGTCCACTTTTTATAACTTTTCAAGAAAGACAAAAAATGAAATATTGATTGAAACAATAAAGATATTATTTTGAAATTGTCGCATTAATTTTTATAATATACATTATACACCAATATGTAATTAGAAAAATATAACCGTGAACTCACTCTGCTCAAATGTTTTGACTCAACCAAAATGTTTTTATCGAAATTTATAAAAAAAAAAAAAAAATGAAAGATTTCAGATGCCTATAAATAGCTAAAAATTAATGAAATAATTTTTAAAAAAAATTGTGTAAAGAGAATGCCAATCTTAACATCAAGTGAAAGATGATAAATCGTTAATTTAAACGATTTCGTAACAATATAAATTTCAAAAAAATGTTCATACAATTTTTCAGACTGCCTAAACTTTTTTTATAGCCATTTCGTAAAAAAAATACATTAGAAAAATTGAATAGTTCAAATGTTCAATTATATATAAATAGCTTAAAAAACTTTTAACTGAACTCTACGCCACTAATAGTAATATTGTTTTTTTATTTTTTTTTTATCTATTTAGTACTGAAGGTACTATGAGAGAAATCGATCAGGATACTTCTAATGCTGACTTTAATTCTCCAATACAAAAGTTAGTTAAATAATATAATATTATTATTTATTTAAAAATAATAATGTGGTTGACACATATTTCATATTATATTTATACGCTATTATAGTGTTATAACTTATAATAAGTAATCATTTTTAATAGCACAGTGACAGGTGTGGATATACTGACTGATATACCGGGTTTTAATGATAGATCTGCGATTGAAATTTCTGACGGCATGTCAAATTGTAGTATTGAAAATGGCAACAATTATATTAACAACAGTAATTCCAGTACATTCAATTTATATCCAGAAATTAGTCCACTCGCTCAATCGACCTTTATAGAAATTGAACAAGAAAATTCTATTATAAACTCCACTCAACTTTCTGTGGAAATGTCCAATGAGCAAATTGAAAGGTATCTAATCTTTGCTAACAACTTTATACTAATATTATATAAATATTTTAAAAGTCAATTCATTTTTGCGAAATATTTTTTAATTATTTTTTTAGTTCTAAAGAATTGTGTGGTCGTCGAATTGTAGATATGAATTTTGTATTTAAACAAATTTTAAATTGTAGACACAAGGGAGGGCTAGACTGTACATTCTTAGATATGGAATTAATCTCTGAACACAGAAAAGGATTTTTTTGTTCTTGGCTGTTTAAATGTTTAGTTTGTCGAATTAAAATAAAAATTGACTCTGAGAACACTTCTGAAACTGAATATGTAGGAGTAAATAAAGCAGCAGTTAGTGGTTCTATTGCAATTGGAATTGGTCATACACAACTGAATGAATTTTCAGCGTCTATAGATGTCCCGTGTATTTCACCTAATGTGTTTATTAAACTGCAATCAAATATTGGTGAAATTATAAATAAAACTGCGTGGGATGAAATATACCTAGCCGGTATGATAATTTATTACAATATAAAATTATAAAAATCTTACAATAATTTTATTTATATATAATAATTTATTATGTATACAGTAGCGTGCTAAAAAAATGTTATATTTGCGTTAAACTTAGTACTTACTAGATACTGTTCTCTATATATACAGAGTGATCCATTTAACGTCAGTCATTATAATTATATTAAAATTTTTTTTTATAGTTTTAAATTTAAATTTTAATGAGTTTAAACGAGTCTTTTTACATTAAATGGATCACTCGGTATAATATCCGGTATTTACTGTATATCCACGGAAACATGGTAGACTTTTAACTATTATAGGTACGTCTATACATTAATTTAGGAATAGAAGAAAAAAAGTTAGCCATTGAAGATGGTAATATAAATTCGGATGGAGTGCCCATGATAACTGCAGTAGCTGACGGATCGTGGTGTAAGCGAAGTTATAAAACTAAGTACGATTCGTTATCTGGAGTGGTAAGATACTATAAGTTCTATAAAATTTATATTGCTAAATTATATACTTATAATTATTATATATTATATATTATATTGCTGACTAAATAGTATTATTTTATGCATTTAAGTTTAGAAGATATAGTTAAAAGAATATATACTCTTACATTATTAATTTACATTTTAGGCAACAATAATTGGGTTCAGAACTAAAAAAATTTTATTCATTGGAATACGTAATCGTTATTGTTTAATATGCGAACGTTCAAAAAACAAAAACACAATATCTGAAACTCATAATTGTTTTTTAAATTGGAAAGGAACATCAACTGGTATGGAAGCTGACGCTATAGCTGAAGGTTTTGCGAAGAGTATTGAAATGCATGGTCTAATATATAATAAACTTATAGGTATGATTACTTTAATCACAATAATATCATAAATTACACTTCATACTATTATATGACGTATAACCTACTGTATTATTATACCTAAATAATATTATGTTTAGGGGATGGAGACAGTTCAGTGTGTAAGCGACTTCATCAAACTTTACCATATGGGCCAAAATTATTAGTAGATAAAATTGAATGTCGCAACCACATATTGAGAAATCTTGGTCAAAAAATATCTCAATTAACCAAAAATACTAAATATCCAGTGCACTTACGTAATTTATTAAATCAGAAACAAAAATGCAATAAATTTCGAACAGCCATAACTATGGCTATTCAGTATAGAAAATCGCTATGTGATAGTGAAGTAAACAAAATTAAAGGTAGTTAATAAAATTAATTTTTGGTTTTTTACACAAATAAATATTTTAATTACAAGTAAAAATAATATAAGTAAAATAAAATAATTTTAGATTTAAAAAAGGATATTGAAAATGGACCATCACATTTACTAGGGCAACATTTGAATTGCGAATCGTATTTTTGTAATGGTTCTAAAATCGGTGAACAAAATGTTGTACCTGAAGCGGAAAAGTGTGGGTTAATGAGTGAAATATCACAAATTTACCATCGAGTTGTTGATAATGCCCAAAGTTTGTTACTAGATGTTGATAGTAATATATGTGAGCAATTTAATAGTATTATAAACAAACATATTGCTGGCAAACGCATTAATTTCGCTCTAAAAAGTTCATACAACGCCCGTGTTGAAGCTGCTGTAGTATCTTTTAATACTTCAGGACAATATATTAGATCAATGCATAAAACAATTACTAAGAAGAGTCCAGGTATTTATATTTTTCATTATTTAAACATCTATATTTTTATATTGTTTATAATTTTTTTACCTACATAGGAATAGTTGGTAAACAATTTTTGAAAGCCCGTGAAAGTAAATTGAGTAATTTACAAAAAAGAAGGCTTCATTTTCAAAAAGAAAAATATACTGCTAAACGAAAAAAAAATGTTGGTCCCGATGAACATTATGGACTAGCTGAACCATTAGACGATTATGAAACACCTGGAGATATAGTTGAAAAAAAAAAATAATTTTATGAAATCATTATCAATTTCTAGTGAAGCTATCGATAAGTTAGAAAGGGACACAATTGACCAATCGAATTCACAAACGTGGCAAGTTGAACGCAGAATTCGCCTAACTGCATCCAACTTTGGTAGAGTTTGTAAAATGCGTTTAACTACATCATGTAAAGGAACTGTTTATGATTTGCTTTACGGAAATGTAACAACCAAGGCGATGGAATATGGAAAAATGATGGAAGATATAGCTAGAAAGAAATTTGAAACTTTAACCAATTTTAAAGTTTTAAATTGTGGTTTGTTTATCGACAAAGATAAACCATACTTAGCTGCTAGCCCTGGTGAATACGATTTATTATAATTATTATATTATGTATATTGTATAATGTACATTGTAAATTACGTATATATTGTATTTACCTACGTATAAAGTATATACCTATTTTATTTTCTGCAGATGGTTTGGTAGGCGATACAGCTCTACTTGAAATTAAATGTCCTTTATCGACAAAAGATACCATTGATATTCAAGTTGCAGTCAACAACAAAAAGGTACAATAAAATAATAATTATTATAAACTATGATACAAATAAACATGAACGCGCGATTTCATATACATAGACACATAGTGCGTACTGCCATTGATGATAAATATTATTAAAAAATAAATATTTATAATCAATGGTACTGCGTATGTTTAGTATATTATACCTACCTATCTATGATTTTTATTTATAATTTACAGATACCTTATATATGCATTGTAGACGGTAAAATGAAACTAAAAAAAGATAGTTCATACTACTACCAAGTGCAAGGGCAGTTGAAAATAACAAAGAGGAAGGTATGCTATTTTGTAGTATATTCTGAACACTGGCTTCATTATGATGTAGTTGAATTCGACAAAAACTTTTGGAGTTCTAAAATGGAAACTCAGTTAGAAACGTAAGTAAAAATACGAACTAAATACCTACTACAGTTGTAAATAACATAATATTTGAATTTTGTAACTTGAAATCATGTATTTTACAGATTTTATAAGGAATGTCTTTTGCCCGAATTGGTTCATCCACGGTATGGCAAACGGCTATTGAAGTCAGATATTTTAGAGCCGAAACACATTTTAGAGAACATAAAAAAAAAAAAAATTTATAGTACCTATAATATAAATTGTTTTTTTTATTTTTGTATGATTAACATTTTCAAAATATATATCGCTTATTTTTAAGCTAGTTATAAGGATTTGAAACATTTCATGTATTTGTATAAATGTCGATATATTTTCATTAATTATTATTTACTATCATTATGTTTAAAAAAGGAAAATAATGTAACTTGAATGTAAAATATGAAACACGTAATTAATATTAATTCGATTGCACTGTATTTATTTAGGTACTACCCAAATATATATTTAATATAGATATTTGAATTAGTAGACAATAATGCAATAAATACAAATCAAGCTATGTTGTATTATATTTTTTACAATCTGTTTATTGATTTATAAAATTAGGTAAGCAGTAACATTTAAAAAGAATAGTTCTTGGGTAAGCGCGGATAATAAAAATAATACATCGGCATTAACGTTTATAATTTTTACATTACCGTGATATGTCATGGTAGAACGTTCATTTAATAATAAACGGCGGTCCCGAGACTCGTGAAGTCGTGACCCGAACGGGCGCGAGTGGCACTGAGTAATGGGCGTGGCTATAACGTCGCGTGCTTGCGCATCGTGAAAAGACTTAATAGTGCATTCTCTCGGCCGTTGCACGCGTACACGTTTTAGTGACACGTCCTCTTAAGACAAGATTTGTAGCAAATAATTTTTCAATATAATTGAACGCTTCTTCGTGCGTGCAATCACAGAATATTGGTGCACTTGTATTTATCTGGTTTACAATTTATGTTGGGATAAACGTCTGTCATCAAATGAGTTGCTGCAGTATGTACACTGATTAAGTATACTTAATCAATGGTATGTAGTAAGTGTTAACCATGGGAATTTCTGATCCGGTCAGTATAATATTTTAGAATAATCCATTTAGATAATCCATTTTATGACTACTGTTTAAACATGACATAAAATACAATATTATAATTTCGAACTTATTATTTTTAAAGAATAATATTTATTTATGTTTGATTTTCGATTGTACCCATAATTATTAGAACAACAACTTTTAATGTTTTCAATTTGGCAAAACACACAGTCATTTAAAATTTTGGAAAATCGGAAATTTCGAATACAAACATCAATAAAAATATTTTGAAATCATGAAATTTCTAATTATATAATTCAAATCGTTTGTTGGATATTCGTTAAAATGACCAATTTCATTAAAATTAAATTTTTTATTTGCTTATAAATCATTTTTGCGAATATCCAGTTTTTATAAGTTATTGGCTTCAAAGATAATTAGTTGAATTATCTTGTATCCTATTTTCAAACTTTAAGTTTAAATTCAAAATGTTATGAATTTTTGAGTACAAAAATGTAGTGGTTTATCATAAACATTTAATATTCTAACTCTCGTTAAAAGGTTTTTTTTTTTTTAAATAAAACTCAATTTTTTTCTTTAATTAGTAATAAATATGTATGAGGAAATTTATACCAAATTTCCTAGACTTTTATCGACATTATCGAAAAAATCGAAGAAAACATGAACATTTCAATTATCTATAGCCATGATTTTGAATTACTTAATTCATGGACAAACTTTTTACTTAAATTATTAAAGATTAATAAACAGCAATACTAAAGTTATGATATTTTTTCAAACCTCACCAGCCGACTTTTTAGATGCATTCATATGTAATATGTATGTGTGTGTGTATAGGTATATATAATAATAAAATAAATATAGTATACATATACTATGTTTACATGCGTCCATTATTTCGTATTAACTTGATTCGTATTGAATCAATTTGAATTAAGTTACAAGTATACACTCTACCATAATTACCGATTTAGGATAATACACTTCCATCAAACCAGTTCATGTTGCAGCGTATACATACACAGTTTAACACATGCATTTAACTCCGAGAGTTAGTTAATTCGAATTGAGTTAGATCGGTTTTAACTGAGCATGTAACCGCAGTAAATTACTTATAGTTATAAAATAAAGTCAATATGACGGTTTTGCTATTATTTTAATAACCTCCTCAATTTCAACTTCAACATCGACTTCACAATGAATATTCTGTACTACTAAGCCACTTACCTAAAATGTACTTAAAAAGTACCTTAAATGACCAACAGAATTTCGAAGATTAGTCATAATTCTTTTTAATGTGGAAGAACTTCTTTCTGGTTCGTATGATGTAATAATATTATGTAGTATTGCAAAAAGTATGAAGCAATTTGAATAAATTTGAAAAAAAGTTTTTATAGCACTTATTAAGAGCATCTAGATTCTAGAAGGCCATGTACACTTAATTTTTAAAAATGTATACTCCAAAGCTTTAATTTTACTTCAAAAACTTCTTGATCAATATCATCTGAATAACATTCATTTAAATCTTTAATTACTTGGTTATCATAAGTTTCATTAGGAATTAGATAATAAAAAACAGATATTGTATTTTTATAGTTAAAAATCGCTCATTTAACTGGTGAATTAAGTTGTAATTGAAGGAATATAATAATTTAAAAAAAAAATCTTTAAGGTTATCTGTAGAACAATATGATCTATGTTTTTATTGTTTAACATATTTTATTTTAATGTTTGTTAATAATAACGTATAATGTTATTAAATTTTAATAATGTTTTATTAGGAAAACTTCCTTTTCTTTTTATTATATACAAAAAGGATATTAATTAAATTTTTTAATTTTATTAATCAACTAAATTACACTTGTTATTGTTTTTCTTGCACAAATGTGTACATGATTCTTAGCAAATACAATTAAATTTTTAACTAATAGCATTATCTTACATATGTAATAATTAACCAATATAAACCTATATAATTATGTAACATAGTGTAATTGACAAGACAAAATAATTATCATAAAGGTGTTTATAGTAAATAATAATAAATAAATAACAATAATTTAGTACATAAAATAAAAGGAAAACAACTTACTCACAAATTATTTACATTCACAGCAACGTGAACAGAGACGATGGAAAAATATGACTGAATTCATGATCATTGTTTATTGCTAGATAATTAATTTATTAAAATCATCGATAATGATTTCTTTCATAAAAATTCCTGAATCTCATATATATAAACGTTGATAAAAAATTTTGAAAATAGATTTAAAATATAAGATTATATAAAATAGTTAACAACATATCTTGTTAATTGTTAATGGGTAAGCTATTGTCTGTTATTTTTTCATATAGGAATAATATAAAACACATTTTACAATGCCAGAAAACCTAAAAATGAATATAAATATAATAATAATATAATACCGTAAAACTTATAACCTTCAAAAATTTGCCGCCCCTCAAAATTTTTCATTGTAGGCACGTGCCTATAGTGCCTGCATATAAATACGCCACTGGTAGTGCAAGTTGTGTTATAGTAGTTCGATGCGATTTAACTTTCGTCAATAACTTTTACTTTAACTTCTGTGTGTTTTTATGTTTTCTCAGAAATATTGAACCGAGAAAATGTACTGAATATATGTGGTGTAAACAAGTCTGTTGGTAAATCGCGATTTAAAAAAACTGTTATTTCTTCTGGCTTTAATGACAATTTTTTTAAAGGTTCTATATTATCATCATTATTTTATTTTAAAATTTCCACCATTTTTCATTTTTCTTCTATTGTAATTCGTTCATCAAATAATGAAAATAATATAAATTCGTCATTTAAATACCATAAATGGTTAATAAATTTCTTTATCGCTACTTCCGCAATTTTTTATTGATATTTTTATATGACACTAATTTTTTTAAAAATATAATATCATTTAATGGTGCATCGATAGCATTCATGCAGTTAAACTATTGTTCTGCGTAACATGTAATAATAAAACAACATATTACTTTGATTGCCGATTCTTCTCTAGGTATTAATTTATATTGTTGTTTAAACATAAATATTTTTAGGCAGTAAATGGCTTTCGCCATCCACCTTGCTAGATGATAGGCGCCAGGTTGTCGGAAGTTGGTACCATTTGGAGGTTTTCCTCCTAGAAATATTATAATTAATTCTAAAAACTCTTTACAATCATTTCTAGGTAATTCTACCCTGATTTTTTTTCTGCGAATAACAATACCTCCGTAGATACATCTTTTAGTTTGTCATAAATCGCTTGATCAGTTTCAAAAGTGGAATAGTTTGCCTTATCTATGTTTGGCCAATTTTTTTGGAATTTTTTAAAATAGGCATATCTGGACCGGGCATAACAAAGAGTTTTGATTCAGAAAAAACACCTGCTAAGACAATTTCATACATATGATGACGGCACTCTAATAATAAAAGTTATCTTTCTAATTTTTGTTCTAAAAGAATACATGCTCCATTCAATTGACCCGTATTAGAAGCAGTGGTGTCAACTACCATAGCTTGAATTTTATCTTCCAACGACCATTCGAGTAATATGCCATAAATTGCAGATGATACCTCGGATCCCGTACATGACGTGAGGCCAGGGACTCCAAGTAGTTGCTCTATGCCGGGGGCTGTGGCAACAACTGGTAGCTGGTCTATATTTGATTTACCCGTTATATCAGTCAAAAATTTAGTATCCCAATGCATAACTATAAAATCTAAATTAATATCAGAAAATTTGGACTTTATAGAGGTAGCGCTTTCTTTACGTAACATTTCGCGATCTCTTTTAACAGATGACCGACTAAGAATGAAATCATTTATGTTTAAAGATAGAGCTTCCAATAAAGCTGTTATAACGTGAACAGCGTCCCGGTCACTTACCTTGCATTAATCTAATGCTGCAGTAACTTGGGATGTCATTACATTTTTTCTTGACCTTTTAGTTTAAGACGGTCCTTCATAACTTTCTTCGTGTTCTTCCAAATTTTCTAATTCTTCATTTTCGTCCGAACTCGTAGACAAATTATCGTAATTAACTATCATCAAAAACAAATTTATTATAATTTTAAATATTATATAATTTATTTAAATATTTTTCACATACCAGATTCAAGTTCAATATTCGGAGTAAGATTTGTATTTATTTTTACTGAACAAGATTCAGTCCTCTCTTCTGCCTTGGACAATATTAAATCTTTACCAACCATGCAACTTGGACGACCTTTTTGTCTTTGTAAATTTAAAAATGCAATGTCCTCCTCATTTTTCATCATGTTTACCGCATTAGCATGTGATATATCAAACAAATCATTTAGGCAATCGACAAAGTTTTTTTCTCTTTGCTTGTATAAATCTTCGGTTCTTTTCGCATTTTTCTCTAAGCTACGCCAATCTTCATACATTTTTTTTAATTTTTTTATGCAATTCAAACGATCACGAGTTGGAATTCTTGCTTTTCTCCAATAAATTAAACATTCGTCAATAATGAGTGCGGCACCGTCGTTTACATTTAATTTAACTAACCTCAGATTAAAAAAGAGTACACTTAAACAGTCTTTAATTTATGGTAATTTGCTACCCGTAATTTGATTTTTAATTGATTCTATTAAATAAATTTTTCATTTTGACGTATTAAAAACAATTACGTAAAATACAAAAATATAAATATTGAATATCACAAAGCTAATGTTACACAAATGACTGTAATATACTGACTAGTGACTACGTTATCCACAATAACCTACATTCTGGTTTGACGATAAAGTAATAACTAGGGCTCGGATTTATATGTAAATACATATTTTTACTGTGACTTGATAAATTAATTTAGGTAAGTGATAAATTCGTTTCAAGCGATTACCAATGTAATGGACTATATTTTATTTTACATATTTTTACATGTTTCTCAATAATTCCATTTTTTCCTACATATTTCGACAATTTGTTCATTTACGATTTATTAATAATTATATAAGATTGTATTTTTCAATACAGACAATTTCCCATGTTTCCAAAAGTATGTAAACAAAATATTACCATTGATTATAAATACTATAGTATTTATAATCAATGATATTACCAATTATTGAACTTACGACCAAACCGTAGATCATTTAACTTTGAAAATTTGAGCATATATATGGTATCTCATTGCTTTCAAGATGAGTAATGTTAAAATAAAATAAGTAAATTAGATAATAATGTAATTTATAAAGCAATTTTTTATATTTGTTTGTAATTTTTTTATATTCCATATTTTCATATGGTACAAATAAGTAAATTAGTTAATAATGTCATTTATAAATTAATTTTTAATATTTTTTTATGTTCCATATTTTAATTTTTTTATCACATATAAAGTGATTTTTTATTACATATATATTTACATATTCTCATTTTTTTAATACATATAAATCCGAGCCCTAGTAATAACAGATAAAATCATTGTTATCACGATAATATGGAGCTAAAAATAAATTGTGACATTATACCTACTGTTTTTTAAAATATACATTGCTATCAAATTCAAACGTACAATAATTTATTTCAACTACAATTAAAAGTCACAATAATAATTTGGTTTAAAAACACATATTTGGGAATACGTATTACGTATAAACAAAATATTTCATTGCACTTAGGCATTTATATAGTTTTTCCATATGAAATAATGGATTAAATAGAATTTGTATAATAACATATTTTGTAGACAGTATATTTCTCTATAATTTATAATTTAAAATTTTTTTTGTTAAAGTTTTAATTTTTAAAATAATTAAAAAAAAAAACTGAAAAAACCCCTTTGAGCCATAATTTAACCCTATTGCGGCACGTGAAGGGGTTGAGTTATCAAGTCCAAATTTTCGCAGAATTATTATTTCTTATCACATAAAAAAATGGGAGGGTACTAATTTTAAATTTCTCAAAAAAAATTTTAGCCTCTATAAACGTGAACCACCCTAATATATATATACTCCCTAACAGCACATAAAATATCATATATGTAACCGCAACATAACTTTGTAACATTAGCTTGGTAACAGTTATGTATTAATATCTATCAGAAATATAACCGTTATATTACTGTTAAGTGCCTATGTCCGCTTTTTCATAACAAACAAATTTACATTATTTTATATAACATTAATATAACAATGTTATACTTCTAATACATAATAATATACAACAGGAATGCTAATGTTGATCACCTATGCATAACTATAAGTATAAAATTATTAAAATTTTATGTACAGATGCATAACAGTTATATATATATATATATTTTATATACCATAATATTATGGAATTTCAAATTATAATATATAGGTTGACATCTATATTATATGTACATTGTACAGTATTATGAAAATTGTTGTCACCAATCTGTATACATATTGCAGTAAAAATGTAATAAGACTGGTAAAAATTAATATTCCTTAATTCTGAATATTACATTACAACGTAGTTGAAACCAACATATAATAGTATATCTAATTGCACATTTACCATACATAATACATTAATTTAAAGTACGTATTTTAACTAGATTTATGACATATATTTACTGTAGTATACATCTAATCCAACAAGTAAACTGGATAATTTACTATAAAAATAATAAATAATTATTGGTAATAATATTCATGTTTATTATTATTCAAAAACAATATATCAACCTTGCAAATAAATATGTATAAATAATAATAACAAAATATTTATACATATATATATATATATAATACTGAATATTTCAGCTAGAAATTGTTCAATTTTCGTCACCTACAGCATCTTCATCCAATAGTCTTCTGGCCTTTTCTTTTTTCCTGATAATCAAACATTTATGGCATAATATAGTTTTATTCATTAATTACAATTAATATTAAAAAATATATTCTTACGCTTCTTCTCTTTTAAACCTCTGTGGAGCTTGAACCAACCACTTTGCAACAATTTCTGCGTACATGTTGTTGGTTAGATCAGCCTTAGTAAAACGAGCAAGTACTGAAAACAAAAATTTGTAATTAAAGAAAATGTAAAACAATATATTTAAACTTTTATGTTTACATAAATATATACATTGTATTTGTAATTTATTTGAAAAAAGTTGACTAACTTAAAATGGCTTTATTAAATTGTCTAAATTCATCGCTGAATGAACCTTTTGACCCTTTTCCTTTCCAACTGTACTGACAAGCTAACTGGTTAGAAATTACATATGATAGTGCATTGGTAACTATATCTTCATAATCAGTTCCTCCCAATCTTTTGAGATCATTCACCTACATAATGTGTTATACAAAATAATGATAAAAATTGAATAAAATTGATAAATAATGATATGACTTGAAACATAAAAGAAGAGCAAAAATAGCATAATACTATAGTAGTGCTATATTATTATAATATAGTTCTTATTTACGTATAATTACAAATTATCATTTTTATATTCAAATATAAATCCAAATAATGGTCATGTCAATTTGTTTATAACTAAATAACAATTAAGAACATATTACTGTTTGACAATTATGTAATATTAAAATTAAAATTAAATTTTACCAATAAAGTTAGATATGCAGGTTCATTTATTTTATTTTCAGCTGCTTTAAGTTGACCATCAGTTAAGTATGGAAGATCTGTATCAAAAGTAAGAGTGCTACTGTCTACAGGTTCTGTACCATTTAAACAACCATTAGAAGATGTACTCAGCTGTAATACATGCTCTTTAACCTCAGCAATTTCTTCACGAACTTGTATCAATTCGGAATTGATTTTTGAAAGCATTTTAAAAACTTCTTTAGTAGTAAAAACTAGAGGGTAGTAGAATATTGTTAAAAATGAAGCAATTATTTCGATCAATATTATTTAATAATTACCTTTCTCAGATGATTTATTTTTATTTATTTCAGTTTGACCCATGTTTGAACTTTGAACTTCTGTAACAATTTTGAATGTAGCAATTAGGTATAGTGTACAATAATGAATATTCATGTATATGTAATATTTAATTTATTTTTAAAAAGTATACAGCTATGGCTGGTAATATGTTATAGTAATATAGTAATTATAGTGTTAAATACTTTTTGTCATCAATTTAGGAGTGAAATTAATTGTTTCAACGATTGGATCTGGAAACTGTGGAAACTGAGAAATTGTAATATTATTTTCATGAACATTATGTTGAGCTACAAAATAAAATACAAAACAATTATTAACATATTGATAATTTAATTAACATATTCATAATTTTCATTTGTATTACCTTGGCCTTCATTAGTTGATTGAGTTGTTAATAAATTTGTATTTTCAATATCATCTTTTTGGTTGCTTTTAGAACTATCAGAATCAGATTCTGACAAGTTATCAAATAAGTTTTTTTTTGCTCTTGATTGCCTTTTAGCTCGTTTAGCCTTAGGATCTGCATCACTAGCACTTTCTACTTCTGAATACTTTTCAGCTATTTTTAATTTATATATTCCTTCTTGGTATGTGTCTGATTCAAATACAGTTATGAACAAAAGATTAGTGGACATGTGAAGTCATATATATGATATCATTATATAATATATTATGTGCACTAACTAAGAATGTATGGACATTTTTAGTTAATATAAGTACCTATAGGTACTATATATTTGCATATTATTTATATAAATGTAATTATCATACTTGTTTTGCACAAAACTTTTTTAATAGGATATATTCCCCAAGATGGATCATTAGACCTAGGCACAACTTGACTTGACACCATTTTAGAATATATCATTTTATTTTCAATTAAAGGCCAATGACATTTTCTGCGATCTGCAGTTAACCAAATTGTAGGAACTAGATTGATGCCATCAGTAAATTCGACAACACTGTACTCCATAATTTATTGTACCGTTATAATACCTATTAATATATAATTATTGAACACAATTAAAATACTCAAATAAATATTTACAATTTTTTAAGCTATTCTTTTTGGATATGGTATACAATAATGTATTTACAATTAAATTAATTTTCATATTAGGTAGGTATGTAGTTGTATACACAATATATAGTAGAATGTATAGCAAAAGTTTTAACTTTTGCAAATTATAAATTTTCTTTATTAATAGAATGAATAATAGGGAAATTCAAATATTTATTTTTATAAGGCATTAACCAAGACTTGCATTTTATATCATCAATATTAAACGAAAATAACCCACAAGACCCATCAGAATTATTTTGTAATTTACTACAATAAATGCCTAATTTATCAGATTTGCAGGGAGAAGTATACAAGTCATAGTTAACATTCTTTAAATGTTCACCAATAAAACTAGTTTCATTATTAAACAATATTATATTTTTAATTTGAACAATCTTCTTATTTTTCAATATACAAAAACAATTTTTAAACTGATCGCACAAAGAGAAATACAATTTGCCATTTGAAAAAGTTTTATACTGTTTAATATTTAAGTCAACAAAATCAAAAGTTAAAGGTCCATCACTATACTCATTTTTATGAACTATTTTTGATTGACATTCTTGTTCATAATTAATTAAAGAATTTTCTCTTTCAATGTAACGTTTAGTAAGTTGTTGCAAAGGATGTTGTGATTTTTGTAATAGTTTCTTGACAAACGTCATATTATTTTCAAACTTAAACGCTGAAAATACATCTAACGCACCATATTTTTTAACATCATCAGACAAATGAAGTAAATTATGGATATTGTGAGAAACTAAGTATTCTCCATATAGATTTTGAAACTTGAAAACAAACATCTGTAATAATTTATGAGAATATGTAATAAAATGTTCTGATTTTATTAGTTCAGGATTCACTAAAATAGATATGGCTACATGTAAAATTATAAAATGATCATAGTAATCAGATTTTAAAACTGACTTTAAAACAACAGGCCCTGTATATAAAAGAAACTGTCGAAATTCAGTAGCTTTCCAGTTTAAAAACTCAGAGAGAGCTCTTGGTTTTCGGGCAAAGTCTTTTGGAGTATACTGTTGCATTTCAATTAATTTGTCAGAAATTACCTTGATATCGGATGGTTTTAATTTTAAAAAACGAGGGCCTTTAACCCAAAGATAAATAAGTTTCTTCATTACACCAAGACACACCACATGACAATAATCTAGAGGAACGCATGATACTGACCCAAAACTAGGCACAGATGTAGTAAAAATAGAAATTCCATGTTGATATTTATTCTTGTACAAAAATTTAGAAAAATCTTCATCAGATCTCAAATTAAATTCTGCATATTCTTCATCAGATGGAAAACACAATCTTTTATCAATGTATTTACCATGTATAGTACATTTAGAACAACTACTATATGCTGTATGTCCACTTGTACATAATACAAACGATTTAGCTGGCGCGTCACAAATCAACGCAGACAAAACCACTGTTATGATTTCACCTTCTTCAGTTAAAAATCCATTGTTTATTAAAGGAACTAATTCTGAAATGAACTCTTCTAAATATTCATTAGGACACTTAGGTTTTCCATAACCATGAAAAACACCTACTATGAAAACTTTTTGCTTTAAGCGTAATTCAGATATCATAATGGGCCAAAAACAACTTTGGTTGGACCGAGAAATAGGTAGTCCATCAATATTAAGTGTTAAATTTATTTCTTTAAAACTTCCAATTTCTAATTTCATAGCTAAAATAATTGAATGTACTGCTTTTTTAAGGCCAAAATGACAGTACTTTCCTCCACCTATTGACTTGATTCTAACACTACGAGGAGTACTAAGTAAAGTCCTAGCATCACTTGGTAACTCAAACTTTGTAAATTTTTTCCAAATTTTTAACATTGAAGAAAGTGATGCAAGTGTTGTATTGTGATTAAAATGCCACTCACGCAACTGTTCTTCTAACAAACTACAATTCATATCTAAATTACTACTATCATCAGTATTATCATCCTTGTTATTTTCAATTAAACTAACATTATTAATTTCAACAAGATTAATATTACTATCGTAAGAATCACATGAACTACTGATAGGGCTGGAATAGTATGATAAGCTATTGCTAGAGCTAGAAGAATATTCATTTTCATCATGATGCTGCTGCTCACTATTATTGTTAATTAAAGAAAAAATTGGTAAACGGTGTCCATTGTTCTTATTATTCATTTTAGGTTCTACACAGGGTAGTATTGCATTAGATGATGTAGATTGAATTTTTGGTGCTCGAATAATAACTTCACTAGTGGTATCAGAATAATGTTCATTGTCAAACCTCCTATAAAACTCATTTGTAATTCGCCTAATGTGTCTTTTTGAACAGTTTTTCAACTTTTTACGTTTATTATCAGCCATTATAATCTATATATAGAGTAAAACAAAATAAATATTGTTCAGTAAAGAAAATAAGAAATAGAAACTGCTGCAGTATGTGTATTATTAATATAGGTATATAATATATAGGTACCTATAGGTACCTATATATAGATTATATTAATAGTGTATATACTATGAGATTCCACCTCAAGGTAGTAGGTACCAATTACTACTTGTACAAATTAAAACAATTGTTTATTACTTAAAAGAAAGTACCTATATCTATTTCTAATATAAACATTATGATATTTTTAACAAAAGTTTATAAATAATATTCTTACGTCCAAATATAATTGCCAATAATTATGATGTTAGGTATATATTTCATGAATTAACACAGCAGCTGGAGAAAATCGATGGTTAATACACTTTATAATTATAATCACGCGTATAATCATATAAACGTTAGAGCGGAGAATACAGCTTAGATGGACGATTGCAGCACATGCAGTGAACGCGTCGGCAACGTTAAAAACAAATAACAATAGTGCGTACGAACACTACGATAATTATCACAACACACGATTTAATAAATTAATTCATAATATATATATAACACTCAGAAGTCGGTTAAGTCGATCGGCAATACAGCATAATATTACTAAAAACACTTCGGTTTAAATATTGCAGATACGTATAACATAACCACAAACATGAAACAACTATCACAACGTATATTATTTAATCGTATTTAGTTAATTACTTGGTATGCCGCTATTGACGTTAGCTGCGCCTTTGCGTCGCGCTGGTGACCGACCGTTATACATGACGGGAATTCCCGTCATATAAATAACGCGTGACCAACCGTACGCCTTCCAGACTGTCATCCTCGTCACTCATCAACGCGGTCAGGGAAAAATGATATGTGCTCGATACAGACGTCGCACGCGTGCGATAATAACTCGCGGGTTATTATAGTTATTCTGACAATAATTTACTTAAATTTTTAATTAAAACGGCTAGTATACATATATGTATAACAATATTATATAGTAATAATAATAATATTTTTCTATCTTATATTTCTCTCATTAAAATTGTCTAATTTTCTACATATAATATATATTATTTACATAAAAAAGTACATTATATATACCTATATATAGGTATATATATTATATTTTATTATTAGCTGCAGTACAACTGTCATGACAAATGTGATAAACTCAATATATTGCCTATATATTGCCAATATATTGAGCTTTTAAAATTGCAGGTTATATATATATATATATATATAGGTTATAGCCTATATAATATATAATATTATATATATAACCTATATAGGTACCTTTATAAGTATAAGTATTAGTTGTAAACATATGTTCACAACTAATACTTATATATGTATATACATATATATGTTTTATAAAAAATTTCACATATTATAGATATCTGTCATGCTTTTGTTATATAAACAATGTTAGATAACAAATATAACATATTAGTTACACTACTGATACATTATATTTGTTATGTTATGAATATGGAATATAATTATGTAACAGATACATAAAAATACATAAATGAAACCTTATGTGCTGTTAGGGCTGTTGCGCAGGGGCGGATTTAACAATTTTCCGCCCCTATGCCAAATTAAATTTGCCGCCCCTATCTAAAAAAAACTTACTACCTCTTTAATAAAGTATCCTCAAATAAATTAATTTTTTCAATATCTACCTAATATGCAATTTTTGCTTATTATAGTATTACAAGACATTTCTTAAACAATAAAATAAACTATAATACAATACTATCGTCGTTGTCGTGGACGAGTTCCTGGGAAAATATAAATATTATTTTGCTAAAAATAAACAAATACAAAATCCACAATTTCAAGATTTTGAAGTGATAAATACAATTTTAAAAATGATGTACCTAATTTTACAAAATCAAAATAAATTTTCAACATAATTTTGCCGCCCTATGCGGCCGCATAGTTCGCAGTGCCTTAAATCCGCCCCTGCTGTTGCGTGCCGGTATAATGGGTACTGGACAGTGCAACGAGAGATGAGCACTCAAATGTACAGTTTCTTAATCAATGTAGATAATTTATAAGTGTGGAATAAATGTACTCAAGCCATTTTAAAATAGGTAATGGTAATATATTATACCTATACTAATATATAATTGATTATTATGCACATGGTCTATAAAAAAAAAGTTTTTTTCAGTTTTTCATTTTGATTTATTAAAAATCAGCTTTTAAACTTTATCTCCGAAAAAAAAAATAGAAATAAAAAATGAAGGTAGGCTAACACCTAATTTAAGTATTTCTCAAACTACAAAGTCAAAGTCTAGATAATTTAAACGAAGTTTTAATTGCGACATTTACAAAAAGCATGAATGGCTATGCGGATGACCTAAATTAAATCGTCTTTTTTGTTTTCCTGCTATATTATTTTCTCGGAAATCCGATGATAATAATTGTGTACAAAATGGTGTAAACGATTTAGCTCACTTAAGTTTGAAAATCAAGATGCATGAAAAATCAACAGCTCACAAATTCTTATTTATGTTTAAATCTTCTTGGAAAACAAGATATTAGACAACAGCTATCAAGTGCATACAGATTATCAATACAAAAATATAATGAAACCGTAGCCCATAACCGTTACATTTTATCAAAAATAATTGACTGCATTACATTTTGTGGGGTGTTCGAGTTAGCTCTTCGTGGCACGACGAGAAATCTAATTCTGTAAATCCTGATATATTTCGTGGATTGATTAATTTTAGTTCGGAATTAGACAATAAATTAAAAACACACATTGAAAAGTCAACAGTCTTTAAAGGTCTTTCTAAAGTTATTCAAAATGATATATTGAATTGTATATTATTTGTCACACGTCAGAGTATAAAAAATGAAATACAACAATCTGATTTTTTTTCTGTAATTGCTGACGAGACTACAGATATATCATCTCAATTTCAAATGTCTATAGTGTAAAGGGGATTGGAAGCGGCGATTTTCTGTCTTTGTCTAATACACGTGAAACATAGGGTTATAGACGTGTTCTATTTCTAATGTACCGATTGATATAATAAAGCGATAAGAATTCTGAAAACAGATTTGAATTTATCGTCAAGTCTACTTGAGATCAACTTTCCAATATTTTTGATATTACCCTCCTAAAATCCCAAAAACAATATATTAAAAAATTGACATATTTCAATTTTTGGAAAAGTTTTAATCAAAAAATCAAAAATGTGGGAAAGTCGATCTCAATATGGTAAAAAGCTTAAAAAAATTAAACATTAATTTAGATAAGTAAGTACAGTATTTTAGTAGCACCTATAAGAAAATTAATATTTTTACCATCTTACATAGATATTTTATACATTTCTTGTGCACCCCCCAAGGTGAACCTCACGAGCCGCCACTGCTGCCCACCCTTCAAATAAGACCTCTGCATTCGGGTTAAGCAGTGATGCTGTGACCTGTTCAATGAACTTGTTTTCCGTTTTGGCGCTGGTGTACACGTATAATTGATTATTGATCGAATCATTTCCGATTTATATGCACATTATCACAATAAAATTATAAAAAGACCTTATTCCATTCGATCGAATGCCACGCAATGCAATCAAAGTTTTATGGGCATATGAAAATAATTGCGCCCCACAAGTAAGTATAAATATTATCATGGTTTTTGGTAATGGGTTTTGTTGGCTCTATTATAGCGTTTATAATAACCGTGAATAAATAATTACTACTATTAAATATATAACCAGCCAACTGCTTCGTACGAGAGTTATGTTACGGTTTAGCAGACAGACAGACAATCATGGAAACATTTTTACATTAAGGCTCGGTACAAACAAACGTTATTTTGACGTGCGGCACCCACTGCATCATCTCACACACGTCTAAAATGTGCGATGACGCTAAAACGACGATGTACGACAGTTTATCGATACACTACGCAAGGTAGATTGTAGATTATTCTGTTACGACACTGTATGAACCTAGTAGTTGTGCAAAGTGTTCTCATACTTGTTTCTCTTTTTTTCTGTATTTTTTTTCCTTCAAATCCATTGCAAAATTCCGGTCAAATATTTATCCAAGCCAATCGTTTTATGACTCTGTCGATATTTGACCCACAACTCAAGTTCCAAACTTCAGGGTAACTTCTTAACAATCACAATGAAAATTTCAATGTCAAAAATTTCAAATTGTATATTCACAGCCATTATTACGATAAATCACACAGGTGTGTATCCAGTGGCGTGGCGACAACATTTTTTACTAGGGGCGAATACATTTTTTTGGTACCCCCCCCAACGCCACCACAGATTGATTTATTATACCCCCTCATAATTTTTTACACTACTATTTTCAAAAAAGTAATTTTTAATTTCTTATAATAAAGAAATTCTAAATACAATTTGTAAGCAAGTGTTCTAGAATATTATGCTGAAGTGTAAATAATAGTGTAATCACAATATTAAATAAAAGATAATTATAATATTAATTATCCTCAGAATTCAATAAACTTATATTTTAGGTAGGTAATAGTTTTAGGACTTTAAGTCTTGAAACATCATTAGTTACTATTTATTTTAACTAACAAATTAGGAAATAACTGAAATTTAAATAAATGGAAAATCAAATTTAAAGTTTACTTTGCCTAAGCCTAATTATATACAATTTTATTTATTTTTATTCCAACCTGTACTTTAAATTTATAAAATTAATATAGTATAAATTATTCACAATATAGTCAAGTTATAAAAGAATAAAATAGTAAATTATAAAATATATTTATTTTTATTTAAACAACAATGCCTCTTTTAATAACTGTGAACTATTTGCAAACTTGTTGAGAGCTTCATTCTCGTTTATGTCAATATCTTTTTCACATGATAGAAACATTAACGGTTCTAATAGATTTTGTTTCATTGTTGATCTTAATCTAGTTTTAATCAATTTTAATTTAGAAAAAGACCGTTCACATGAAGCTGATGTTGCTGGTATTGTGCATGCATATTTATATGCTGTATATAAATTTGGGAAGGCAGATATTAAATTATATGAATTTAATAATTTAATAATATCTAAAGCAGTAATTTTTGATGTATCTGAATCTGTATTATGTTCAATTTCAGTATCACTGCTAGAAAACTCATTAAATTCATCGTCATCATTTTTATCATTTCGTTCTAATTCGTTGTGTAACTTTTTAATATTGATACCTTTTTTGAGTTCCATAAAGCATTTAGAAAATGTAATATATTCCATTTTTAATTCATCAATTTGTAAATTTGGAATCCAAGTCTTAAGATAAATAAAACAATCTTCAGGTATAGAACATCCTTCATTTATTGATATTAGTCGTTCATATGAAAAAAATGATAGATCTGCTAAAATCTTTCTAGCCCCTTCAAATCTGGATGATATTGATGATACAATTTGATCTAAAACTGTGTTATATACTTCAATTTTATATCTATTATTTGGATTTGGGAATATTGTCTCATTTCCTTTTTTTTCTCCATTCATAACCTTTTTTAATATATTTCGTTTATTTGGAAAACTTTTCTGTTTTAGTCCATTATCTTCAGCAAATTGTTTTGCATCGCTTAATAATTTATCTGCTAGATGATCTTTTCTCATATCTGATAGGCCTTTGGCACAGTTATCTACCATTGTTAGAGCTTGAATAAAATCTATACTTGGCGACTGTAAGTAAATAGACAATGGAGTTGTATACTCAAATACATTTCTCATTAATAATAAATTAGTTACAAACATAAAAGAAGACAACTATTTGTAAATTTTTAGCAGTAGAAGAAGTTTCTCGATCAAGACATAGTGACAAATCTTTTAGTGTTTTCATAAGAGCTTTATATTTAGTACAAATAACACTTAATACTTGGTGATGTGATGTCCAACGGGTATTTGAAAAGTTTTTAATTTTACAAATCCTTTCATTGGGGTAATATTCAGTGGCGGTTTTGAGTATGAGGCAAGTGAGGCGGCGCCTCATCTAACATTTTGTAGGAAATAATACTCTAAAAGTATGGTTCTTGGCTGACCGATAGCACACATTTCGCTAATATTTTTTAACGTATTTATGATTTTATTTGAAAAAAAATTCTTCTTCGTGAAGTTTAATAATATGAAATATCATTTTTTCTTTTTATAATTAGATAATTGTATTCTGTGTTTATTACTAAAAATAGCGATAATCCGATAAGAAATGCGCGAAAAATTATTACGTACACAAACCATCATATTTCAGTCGGCGGCAATATTCCGATGACGTCGTGAGGCACCGTTTAACGTCGCCTCTGAATTGTTACTTGTGTACATTAATTACACACACAAGCGTATGTACGCGAATGCAAAAAAAAAATTTTTGAAAAATCTCGTTTCGGCAATAGTCCGACGGCGGCCGTATTGCCGCATGCTCTACGTTGGTACTCACTTTCGAAATTTATATCTCGAAACTGGCCAAAGTGTTCTCTTAGATATTTTAACACCTTTTTAATCACGATCTCCCCTTTCGTTGACATTATTTTCAAAGCCCGCGCTCTCCCGGAACATGTTCAAAAAAATTTTTGAAAAATCTCGTTTCGGCAATAGTCCGACGGCGGCCGTATTGCCGCATGCTCTACGTTGGTACTCACTTTCGAAATTTATATCTCGAAACGTGCCAAATGTTCCCTTAGATATTTTAACACCTTTTTAATCACGACCTCCCCTTTCGTTGACATTATTTTCAAAGCCCGCGCTCTCCCGGAACATGTTCAAAAAAATTTTTGAAAAATCTCGTTTCGGCAATAGTCCGACGGCGGCCGTATTGCCGCATGCTCTACGTTGGTACTCACTTTCGAAATTTATATCTCGAAACTGGCCAAAGTGTTCCCTTAGTTATTTTCACATTATTGTAATGCATAACTTCCCTTTTCAAAGATTCTATTTTTTATATTGATTTTGTGGCAAAACAGACATTTTTTACATATTTTACAACTTATTTCTTTATTGCAGTTTGTACTTGGTCATTTTAAGTTTTTTTTTTTATGTGTGTTGTTGTGACTGTACTGTTAGCATAGCAATTATTGTATGGAGATATCAAATTATGGTATTAGGAATTTGTACATTTTAAGGTGCTTGGGAGACACTGGGCTTTTTATCTATTGCTGTTGAATTATTGCTAATGTAATTATCGTTTTTTTAGGATAACTAAAAAAAAATGCAATAGATTTAGATTCATCTCTAGATTTCTTGATTTTACAGGATGATGTATGTCGAATCCAATTAGTGGAGTTCATATCATTTTTATTTTTTCCACAAGCTCATATTTGAGGTTTTGTCATTGTAAATTGTAATATTGTATTATTGTAAATAATATTATTTTTTAACTTTTAAATAATCACTATTTAAACGATAAATATACAATGAATGACGAGGAGTAACAACTGGTAGGTAAGTAGCGTGCACGCAAATACGCAATACTCGAAAAAACACATACAAACAAAATTTCTAAATTAATATAAATTCGCTAAGTGATTAATGTAATATAAATTAAATGGAAAGATTAAAAGATATAACAATTCATGATATTTTATACTCTGTCTCTGTCTACCGATAGTTATTAGGTTCGGCTGCTGAGTATGTTCCGTTGGAAATTCCCACTACGACTACGCAACATAAATAGGATAATCGATAAGAAATTTGGTGGTTATTAAT
This sequence comes from Sipha maydis, assembly GCA_034509805.1. Taxonomy (NCBI): domain Eukaryota; kingdom Metazoa; phylum Arthropoda; class Insecta; order Hemiptera; family Aphididae; genus Sipha; species Sipha maydis. Next base: position 91,754 of record JASXSY010000883.1, on the reverse strand, counting down.
TTATTTTAATAACAATTTAACACACAAACAGCTGAACATACACTATTGTCATTATGTTAAATGAAATATTGCCTATATTATATTCCTTAATACTTATTAAATATCTATGGACCATACTATAATTTAATTAGTTCATACTGCTCATAGTATTCAATATTCATACCTAATCAGTATCACCCACACACCCACCCACGACCTACCCACCCACCCACCAACTAACTAGGGGCAGTTGCCCAAAAAAATCTCCTTCGCCACGCCACTGTGTGTATCGATCAATAAATCTCTATGTAATGAGACGCCATGTTTACGATATTTTGACGTTGCGTTATCAGAGTAATTTTTGTCTCATGCAATCTCGTACGATGACATTTATTTAATTTAATATACTGAAAGTCTTGATTGATTCATAGAAGTAGGCACTAGCGGAGTCGGACTGGCTAATACAACAGACTGGCAATAGCCAGTGAGGCCCCTTGTCTGTAATAGGATATGGGGCCCTACATAATGAAATGAAAATTCATTATTATAAAGGACACAAAAATGTCATGAAATGTACATTTATAAAATAAGAATAATTAAATATAAATATAGTATAGTATTTTAGACGAACAGAACATGTTTGTGACGTTTTAAATTAATAATCTATTTATCCGTGGGGATTTTGGAGGTAGACATTTATTTATAAAAAAATGAACCATACGTATCATATTATTGAGTTCTACCCAGCGATAATGAATTATTATTATGATAATTATTTCTGATATTTAATTTTTAAAGCCGCTCTTCTTTTTCGAACCCCTTTGCATACTTGTTTATCGCGGCCCTGAGAATACGTATTAGTTTGATGTAATGATTTTTAATTAATTGTGCACAGACACGGTGACGGAGACTCGTGTGTATCGGTCAATTTAATTACAGGTATAACGGCATCACAGTTACGATGAGGCAGCGGTGCCGCACGTCAAAATAACGCACATGTATACCGAGCCTAAATATTCTCTTGGTAATATAGCGAAAATAAAAACCGTCATAATTTTGCATTCCACCGTAGAATAGTACCAGACACATCGACTGTATGAAGGCTATTTGACGTAAGCGCCATAAACCAAATTATTCAGGAGAGCCTAAAAACAATTTAAGGGAGATCACATTGTTCTATATTTATAAACTACCGTTTTTTTTTGTAATTATACCAAATATTTATTCTCGTATAATAATAATATATAAAAATTGTTTTTTTTTTAATTTTAACTTAAGTTTTGTCACTTACGACCTATTTTAAAAACATATTAAAAAAAAAGGTGCTTACGCCAAACTATTAAATATTTGAAGTTAAATAACCATACTTTATTCACGTTAAGCAAGAATCTCAGGAAAGACCAATTTTTGTCGGGTGGTGGTCAGCCTACACTCGTGTGTCATCCCCACCGAGTCAACCATGTGTATGCCTGTTATCTACCATCTAATTAGGCCACGACCATGTACAAACTACAAAAGTTGATCGCCGAATTCAATCGTGAATAGAGTTCACTTTTTTATAGCTCATAATAAATTATTACGCCATGTAACAATATTTTTTAGCAGTACTAATCAAATAATTGATGTTTCAAGATAATACTTAATTCAATAAGTGGAAATACTTTTTTTAATAAAAATGAAAACTATAACATTACCTTTATTACATGAAAACATAATTTATACTGCATAGTTAGTTTTTATTCAGTCTACTTGACTAGGTAGTTAATAATTATAAAATTATGATTTAAATAAAAAAAAAAATAACAATATTGTATTGATAACAAAATAACATGTCTTTATTTAAAACTTTTTGAAGATCAAAGCTGACACATAATGATGTAGTACTGTCTAATAGTTTTTGGTATTTTAGAACATAGCTTTACAGTCTTCTTTGTCATTTCCATGTTTTTGATGATTTATGATTGATTCATCTTGTGAACTATTTACATTAAAATTAATATTATCAAATTTAGAACATGTACGACACTTATCCTTTTTAGGTAAATGAAAACCTATATTATATTGTTCTTTGAATACTTTTCTAAAAAAATATTTAGATACGAGTGTATCATTATTTGTTTTACAAAATTCTTTATAAATGGCATTAAGTCGAAGAATATTCATAAACTCTGCTGGTAAATACTTTTTAGTGGTCGATGCTCGGCAATAATGAGAAGGAACAGCTGGTAGTTTTTTAATAAATTGATGAAGTTTAAGAACTGTTATTTCATTTAATTTATTCTTAGGAATTACTTTTCCACGGCCATCATTGATTGCTGTACCAACTGGTGAAGAATTTTTAATTGTATACAGTAAAAATTTTTGTTTGATATCTAAAGTTGTTAATAAATATTGCTGACAAACTTGCTTTTTCTCACCCATGTATGATAAAAAATAGCTGTAGGTGTTAGAACGCCTACTGTTGCTTTTGATTCTTGTTCTTTTAACACTCCCTTTTATAACACATTGAATTAAAAAGTCACGTTGTCTAGATTTATTTCCTAATTTCCAAAAATTATCAAATATGATGTGTCTATCATTTTCAGAAAATTTTTCATGACATTTGAATTGACAGTTTTTTTTAGTTATACAAAAATTTGTTTTCACAAATTTACCTACACCATTTAATTTTTGCACTTGTTTAGTTACATGATTGTTGACCTTCTTTTCTTTTTTTCTTCCCTCTTCTCCAACAACACAAACTTCTTCCAATTGATTTTCTCCATCTTCTAAACATTCTACTCCCAAAATACTACTAGTACTAGAAGTTTCTAACTCATTAAATAATATTTTATCAGTTTCAAAAAGTTGGCGTGATGGTCCTTTTGAACTATTTACATAAACAATATTTTCCGTATCCATAATACTGTTACTTTCAAAATTATTTTCATTACTACTACAAGATAAATTTAAGTTATTTTGGTTAATAACAGATTTGGGTAACCAATCTTCTGTATCACGACTTATTTCAGAAGACTCTTTTGAGGAACTGTCAGTTAAGCAATTATTATAATTTATTTGATTCGGACCAACGATTATTTCTTCATAAATATTACTATCTACCTCAACAGTATTGTTTTTTTAAATCTGTATTACATTCATCTAAACTCTTATCCTTCATAATTTGACTAAACAAAACATTTGTCAAACGTACTTTTTCAGAACTTTCATAAATACACAACACTTTGAATAAGATAATTTAGAGTTAACACTACTTACAACGTCATTATTGCAAGAATTCAAAACTCCGTTGTAGTCGTAATCACCAATTACGTTATCAGATAAACACGTGGAAAAACGTGTAAAACGTCGTAAGCAACAATAATGTCGCATACGACATTTCACATTTTTTCGAATGTCGCTTACACCAATTTAGTGGTGCTTACGGCCTTGGTATTTATAATTTGGCCATAACCATTAACAATTTTTGTCGCTTACGAAGTACACTTAAACATCGATAAAATAAATTATATTCAATATATCGATACCAGAGTCAGCGCTATCTATGCATCGTAATGTCTCTTACGCCTAAATGACAAAAAATGAATTTCGAAAAATTGGTCGCTTACGTCAATTAGCCTTCTAACACTCGACATATTAATTATAATATTAATATGAATTATGATAATATTAGTAATAGTATGCTGATGCATGAATTGAATCTTATAGGTTATAGGTACTTTACATGCCATTATTACTTTTTCTTGCACTTTACTTTGCTTATTTAGACTGAAAACATGGGGGCGCATGGGAAATGAACGTCTCAGTAGTTTGGCTATGTTGCATGTGCATAGAGACATAGACATTAACATTGATAATGTCATTGACATGTTTGCAAAAATGAAAAACCGAAATAGACATTTTATATTGTAAACATTTTATTTTTCAAATTTTAAATAAATATTTATATTGAAAAAAAGTGTTGTTATTTATATTTTTGTACCGATTATAGTCAAATATTTCAAAATAAAACAATGGGTGGGGGGTTAAACGTCATTATTTCTGTGGATTTGAAATTTCACCCCCCCTCCTCAGAATTTGGATATATCCACCACTGACCATCTTTAAAGAGTTACAACATCGTAAGTAACTCAGTTCAAAAAGTAATTTTTTACAAGACAATGCTAATTGAAGTCCATTTGTTAATACTCATAATGTAAAAATGAATCACCCATTATCTCCCACTTCTAAAATAGAAAGTAATAATCATATTCCAAGGTCGTATGCACAGATCACCCGACATCAATAAAAATATAACCATGTTCACCCCTCACCACCATTAGATATAAATAACGTATAAACTAATATTATAAACGACTTTAAAAATTTTATCAATTCATTGATAGCTCTCCTTACATAAGTAATTTCATCTATACTCAAAAACAAAAATTATTAATTCTCAAACTAATAAATCCCTTTAAATCTTTCTTTTTAATGTCAATGGTTTTAAAAATCATATTATTGAATTACAATACGTGTTATATAATAGACGAATCGTCATAGCTTTGTACACCAAAACCCATTTTGCACAATATTCTATATTTTAAATTCCCGGTTTCATTATACTTTAAATTAATCACCTAGATGGTACAGCCCACGGGGGAGTAGTAGTACTCATAACAAAAATTAACAAAACTTTGCTACGGTTGATGGTAGCCTCTGGAAAGAAACAATAAAATTACTCAAATTCAAAAATCCCTATTCACCTTTAAAAAAGTAGATAACACTTTAGTTATCTCTGATACTGATAAAGCGGAATTTTTTCAGAACATTTATCAACTATTTTCCAGCCATACAATAACATAATAGATCTTCAACACAGCAATCAAATTAATGCATTTCTAAATTCTCCTCTTCCAGAAAGCCAACAGGTAAAATTTGTCACTCCAAACGAGGTAAAATTCGTAATTTAAAAATACTCAAATAAAAAATCACCAGGTTACGACTTAATAACAGGGAAAGTTGCTAGATGTCTTTCTTAAAAAACTATAGTTTTTCTAATTTATATAATTAATGTAATCAAAAGACTCCCCTACTTTCCAATGTTATGGAAATTTGTCAACATTATTATGATTCCTAAACCGATAAACTACTTGGCGACTAGGCCTATTAGCCTTTCGCCATTTTTCTGTAAGATATGTGAAAAACTTATCTTAAAACGAATGTTCTCACAAATCATCCTCATTAACGTTCTTCCTAACTCACAATTTGGATATCGCTATAAGAATAGCACTATAAACCAAGTTCATAGAGTTGTGGATGCAATGTATTCCTCACCAAAAAAGAAACAATATTGTACTAGTTTTTCAAGATTTACTTCAAGCGTTTGACAAGGTGTGGTACCAGGGTCTGTTGCATAAACTTCGGAAATACCTTCGCTAACCACTTTTTCTATTAATAAAATCGTATCTAGTGAATCATCATTTCTAAATACAATTTGGTTCAGCCTTTTTAGACACATCTACAATAAATACCGGATCACTTCATGGTGGTATACTTTCCCCTATTTTATTTAATATTTTCATCTCTGATCAATCCACAATCACTGATACTTCAGTAGTAGATTAAACAGATGACCAAACCAAAATATTGATGTACGAAAATTCTGAAATAGCTTCAGCTACACTTCAACTCCATCTGAATTTAATGGCTTATTGGTATAATAAATGTAGTTCAAAATAAATAGCTCTAAATCAATCAATATAACTTTCACGCTAAAACTATGACACTTCCCAAATATTTATTTAAATAATACTCTTTCCCTAACGTCAGAAACAGTTAGATATTTAGGTCTTCATCTTGATAAACGATTAACCTGGAATAAAAATTTGAAAACAAAAATACCATTTCTGAAGTGCACGCTGATCAAAATAATATAATACTATTTTTCAATTAACTCACAAATTAAAAACAATAATAATAATTTAAAAAAATCCTTCTACATCTATATGGACTTACGGACTTCATTTGTAAGAGGCAGCCAAAAAATCAAACACCTACAAAATGCACATGTTTCATAATATTTCACTCCGTAAAGTCACAAATGCACCTTTTTTCGTTTCAAATCATACATTCCGAAACGAATTCCATATTAAAACAATTATCGAAGAATCCAAACCGTCTTAAATAGACTTTATTTCAAACTCTCAAAACATTACAATTCACTAATAATATATAAACATTCCAACTCTTACTAGGAATCATCGTTATTGGTTAAAAATAACATGGTGTCATAACCTTTTTTAATAACGATTTAGTTTTTTTTTCATTTTCTTTATTCGTAATATCTTCAATATTGAATTAATTAATTAATATATTCAACAGCTAAAGTATCACTATTGGGTGGCTCCTTTAATCATAACTCTCATGATTATTATATTTTACTCGCATATACTTATTGTGTTTATTGTATAGATAACATATATTTAAAAAAAAAAAAATAATAGAAAAAAAAAAAGGTATCTATTTAAATGCAAAATTGAAGATTTGATTTAAACTTCGTGTTATAATACGTTAAGATTTTATATAATTCTAATACAAGCATACAAAATGATTTCATCATATCACGATACTCATTTTAGAATCAATTGTTTAAGGGCAAAATATTCAACAATATGTATATAGAATACTACTCTAACGAGTTGGTGCTAACGGTTTTTTTAATGTAATGATTTATCGTTGGTTTCAAACTTAAACAAACAACATTTAATACGAGTTTACAACTAAAACGTTATATCCAACTTAAGGTGAATAACGTAATTTTCGATTTCAGACTCATACCCTGTACAACTCACCTCCAATATTTGGTTTGAGGACTAGGAGTAACCCTCCTAACTTTTGTATTTTACTAAACATAACTTCTGTTTTGTATATTTTATTTGAACACGTCAAACAATTATAATTTTAAAAGTTTGAAACTCAAATAATATTATTTTATTATTTATTTGAAAGAATCATAATATTTCTATATATTTATAATTATTTACCTATAAATTAATACAAACAATAACCCAGTTTGAAACATGATTATTAAATATTATTTTTATTTATTCACATATTGTATTGAAATAACTACAGGATTCAGTAACTCAATTTGAAAGCTTAAATAAAACAAAAATATATGATTTTAGAAATACAAAGTTTTTTCGCAATAGTTAATAAAAAATATTAAGTTAATTAGATTTTCTAAATGTAATACATTTTAACTACAACAAAAATAAATGTTTTTTTTAAATAAGATGTTCTCACATCATACATGACAAATATTATAGTGGTGCAATATCATAACTATCATTAATGATTATTTTAATAACTTTAAAAAAAAAGATATTTCTCGGTAAAAAATCGTTATTATTTTTGTGTTGTACAGTAAAACTATTTGTGTATTTTATGTATATACATTATCATTGCAAGAAATACACATAAACAAACAATTTGAATAATCGTAATAGTCGTTGAATTTCAAATAGACGCACAAGGTATAGAAGGCCAACGGCGTCATTGTTGATTCACCACCTAACGAACAAACCATCGTGGTAATATTCTTCATCCCTTTTGCCAACGAATCCCAATTTGATGATGGCTAGGTGACGGAAACGGTGGTTAAGAGTTACAGGGACCAGGGATAAGTTAAACGATCCATGCGTTCCGGATTGACTAAGCACACTGAAATTTAAATTTAATCCCGTTGTCAACACTATAGTTCTGTGTATTTTGAGGAGTCGGTGTACACATACACACATATACATTTAAACATACAGCTTCTACTCTAGCATACGATGAATAATTAACATGATTCTATATTACATTACTTATTATATATTTCTGTAACTGAAATATGGCGAGAATGACAGTTAGAACGGTATACGGCAAACATAATTCTTAATATTTTCGTTTTGACAATCATAATGCTATTTAATATATCTACATATAGTGTGAGCATAGTCCACTCCAGTAGCAGTTCGTACTATGGTACACAAGAACACATGAAAAAATGATATACAAAATATAGACAAAATATTTCTGCAGTAAATTATAATTCGTTATTATGCACATAATCTGTAATTAACGAAAATGTTTATTTATATAAAAATGTTTATAACTTTTCATGTTGAGAAGTATATCTATAAGCGATTAAATAATTAGCAGAGTACACATTCGTTGTGTTCCGAACGGCCGTACAAAAATTTGCTATGTGCGTAGACACGTTGGTTAGTAATACACGGTAGTTTAAGAACACAATCAATGTATGCACCGGACTAATTTTTATCGCTCCCCATATCACGTCAATCGTGAAAATAAAAATTGAATGTTTGTATTTCATGCATATTTATTTATTTATTTATTTATTTATTTTTTATTTTTATAAGAAATTTACAATCTATTCTTGACTAGAATAATGAGCAAATGTAACAGAGGTAGTTGTTGAATTTGAATATTTTGAAGGAAGAAGCCACCCATAAGTGACACTGCCTATTTTGAGCTATGATTTTTTTTTTGTGTTTGATAATTTTTGTTTTTTTAGGCTAAATTAATTTGAGTTTCTGATAGAAGGTCGTGACTCCATCTACGCTTAAGCCGCCTTAGGGGATTACCTAGAATAGATAAGGTTGATAAATTTTTTATAAGAGGATTAGGATGAACCGTTAGTTTTATATGAAATCTTTTGTAGAAACACTTTGCTTGATTGAATACTGTTTTGATTTTTAGATCATTATGAAGTGTAAGATTAGAAACAAAAGGAGTGGCATTTGCTATTTTTCTTAGGAAAATATTTTGAAAATTTTGAATTCTTTATATGTTTGATGTTTTAGTGCTACCCCAGAGATGGAGCTTGTAGGTCCAGATGGATTTTAGAAGGGTTTAATATATTAACAATTCTATGTTTAGGTTAGTGTGTGTGTTTCTATGTAACAATGAGCTTAGTATGCGTAGGTGATTATTTAACTTTAGCTTTTTTGGTTTTGTGTGTTCGATCAATATTAAGCGACGATCTAATAGTAGTCCTAGATATTTTACTAATTGAGAAGGGAAAATTTGAATTCCATTAAAAGTAACGTTTGGACATGGAGCCATTTTTAAAGTGAATATGATGTGAAAGGATTTATCTTGATTAACTTTGAATCTCCAGTTAGTATACCATTCTTCCATAAGATGTAGGTGATTTTGTAAATTTCTAGAAGCTAATAAAGGGTCTGTATTGATAGAAATTATAGGTTTGTCGTCTGCATATTTAGCGATTAGCGTGTAAGTAAGTTGATCTGAGGCGTTAATGTTGAATAGAATCGGGGAAAGTATTTCTTCATACGAATAAAATTATTTTTTCTAATTTATTTTTATTTTACCTTTACGAAGAGCTTTTGGAGTTTAAAAAATCTAATGTAATATAACTTTAATAAAATTAAAAAAATTATACCCCCCTACATGGGCATTTTAAAACTTAATTGAGCAACACCTTATGTGTACATGAGGAGCTGTCATTGGTCCACTCCATCTCTTTTAATATTTTTTTTATTTATTTTTTTGTTAGAATATGGCCGTATTTTAGTTTATGGCATAAAAAAAAAAATATATAATTTCTGCAAAAATCTACAACCGATCAGATAGTGCAAAGTTATTACCTGACTGATTCACATTGGTCCTATAGTTAATTAATTATACAAATCGTATTTAATTTGCTGAAAATTGTCAGAAGAGCATTACTCCGTCTCACTATTTCGTCGTGAAATAATTTTATACCTTCTATATGTAGCCAAAAAAAGGTATGGTTAAAGATTATTTTTGATTTTAAAAATTTAATAATGTTTTATTAGATGTTTTTCTGTTCAAATAGAATTTCCGGAATGAGAAAGTTCAATAGTTTCCAGCTATTTCCATTTTTTTACCCCCGAACTGCAAAGGACATTGTTACACATTATCCTACTATTCTCGGATCGGACCAAATAAATACTCGAAGTACTTGTGAACAAATATGTGTAGTTGCGAGTGTATACCCACACACGTTTATATATAAACACATATAAATTTATAAAAATGTGTTTGTGTGAGTGTAAAGTCATTCCATACGTTCCACGCCGAGTGCATTCCGATGGTTAATTTCACGAGACTAACCTTGTGACGGTTAATATGTACTGGCTATAGCATAGATGATCTAAGGGTGAAAAAAATGCGTTTTAAAAATTTGTCACTATATATATATAGACAAAGGAAGATGGGATAAAAACGACGAAAAAAAACAAAAGTCAATCCCATTTCATGGCTCAGGCAAAAGCATTAACGATAAAAAGGTTGCAGTCTCTCTCACTCTCTCTTTCTCTCTTTCTTTTTCTAACACACACTAACTCGCATAAGCGTACATTTTCTCGCGGTGGTATATTTAAGTAAAATTTATGGCTAAAAGATCTCTAGTGGCGGTGATATTATCTTTATAGTCCCTCGGTTGCGGCGCGCTGTCCGTTGTTATTATATCAAAAGTTAGCAACATCCTCTCTGCCTGCTACCACCAAAGTATAACACCCCTTATGGAACACCCACAACATCCCACATCGACTACCATAGAGTTGTAATAAACACCATATCACTGAAAATAACACCGGAGCATAAAGCAGCAGCTACTGTAAAATGTGAATATATACTAATTTTCTAAATTTATAATACTTTACATTTTTTTCTTAGAGTATTTCTTTATTTTTTTTTAGATTCTGAACGGAGTGATGGAATCTATTGGTTTTACAATGATGTGTGTTTTTTTTTTTATTTTTTAGATTCTGAACGGAGTGAAGAATGTATTGATTTTACAATGATGTGTGTTTTTTTTTTATTTTTTTTTATTTTTTTTGTGTCAGTTGACACGATTTGGGGCAGTAAAAATGCTTCAATTTGCTTATGTAGCAACTTTTCTGAAAGGAAAGTGAATCTATTTGGTACTTTGGGGGTGAAAAGTAAAAAATTTTCAATATTTTTTAAATGCGACGGGAAAAACCCTAAACAATTTTGGGAAAAACGGGAGTTTTTACGCAAAACCAGTTATCAACAAAATCAAATTTTTTATTTTGCTATAACTCAAAAACTAATCGATGTAAATACTTAAAATTTTCACCAAATGTTTAGATTAGCGTTCTCTATACACCGTTACATTTTCAATATTTTTTAAATGCGACGGGAAAAACCCTATTTTGTTGGGCGCTCACGAATTGCCTCCCGAAAAAAAAGTAGTCGAAAAAGTAGTGACCCTCTTATACTGGAATCACCTACGATAGTTATAATTAATCGATTATACATAAATAATGTAAATATTAAATAATACATAAAATAAATATTTTAGTAAATAGACTGTCAGGTGTAATAATAATTAATAATAATACAAATACATCAAATAATAATAAAATATATGATAGAATAATGAATGCAATAAACATTTAGGTTTGTTATATTGTACTATCGTATCGTATTAGCTTCGTGGCTTAAATTTATTTGACAATGCTTTTAAATACTGCAATTTTGAAATTTCATTCATGTTTAATTTATCAATTAAATAATTAATAAAAATTTTTTATTTTTGTGGCTGTCCTAATAATTTTGGTTTCCATTTTTGATGAATTAATTAATATTACCGTATCTAACTGCATTGCTTTTAATACATCCAAAAATTTATAAATATGAGGGTGAGTAGAAGAAAAATTAGAATTGTATTTAGTATGAAATGATTCACAGGCGTTGGTAGACCTTTGCGCACTCAATGTCATTTTAGCCCATATTTTCGATGGAAAAGACGAATCTTCATCTATATAATTGTCAACCAAATAATCGGAAAATTCCGTTATTTTGTCATTCTCAGGTTTTAGTTCACCAAAATCTATAGCAAAAACGTCGCCTATTTGAAAATAAATAACTGTTTAATTAAAAATTATTGTAATCAAAATTTTACTTCTTCTGGATGCAGAAATGGAAGGCCAAATATGTATGTGAGATATTTTCCAATCTCGTCGTTTTTTGAATATTCCATTTGACAAATTAATCTGCCTGGGAAATACTGTATGTATTAAAATAATATTTTTGAACATTATGGAAATCGATATAATCGATATCATCGATTGTAAAAACTATCTATAATCTAAGTATACTATGGGAGGCAATTCGAGTAGACTGTTTGGGTATACTTGAACTGCCTCTGAAAACACCCGAAGGCAATTCGAGTGAAAAAAGGTTACCTACCTAAATTTGGGAGGCAATTCGAGTGTCGCCATTTGATTTTTGTTTAGCTATTTATAGACAATTTAAATTTTCAATTTTTTTAAGTATTTTTTTTTAAAATAACGATAAAATTTTTTTGGCCGATCAGAAAATTTTGAAAATTTAATACAAGATTTCTTATAAGTTGTTCCTTAACTGATAAAAAAAAATCTAAAACCGTAAGTCACAATTTTTTTTTATAAGTTCCAATTTATACGAAATATGTAAAAATTGCGAAAATTTGCAAGTTATTTTGTAGATAAAAATTCATAAAAATTTTTTTGTTCATACTTAAGGTTCAAAATTGTAACCTAGGTTATCTATAAGCTACTCTTCAAAAATCTTTAAAAAAATTTATACCGTATTTAGAGGAAACAATTGTATGACTGTTTGAAATTTAAATATTTACGAAATTGCATAGAATAGCGATTTATTCTCCAACAATTTTAAATATTTGTTATAATTCAAAAAATGTAAATAATTCAAAATAAAATATACTTATTACAATATTTATAAATAACAATGTATTATATTCTAGACTAACATATCATCTCCGTTCAGAATCGTTTTTCATATACAATGATACCTATCATTGAATTCAAATTTAACAAATCCATTATAATGACCTATCCTATGAAGAGTCGCACTCCACTTCCAAGTGTACAGCAGAGCGAGGCCCTTCCAGTTCTTTTTTTTTATTGAATTTGTTTTTCTTTGAATATTTTTCATTCCTTTTTTATTGGTTACGAAACATATAATCGTAGGTAGATTATTATTGCAGAATCTTTTTAATGAAATTTGAGAGATTCTTGAATTATATTTAGAAATGTTGAACATAATTATGCACATTAGCCGTTGCGCTGCCGCCCCTGCTTTATATTCATCGAGTGCACCGTCTGGCGTATCAGCTCTTTTTGCGATTCTCATCCTCATGTACAGCCGCATTTCTATAGAAATTCTAAGATGTTAAAATATTATGCTGAATATGTAAGCGTGTGAAGCTGTATATCTTTAGTTGTTCGTTATAAATCGAATCATAGCCACTACAAGCTTGTATAAATAGGTTATACAGTAGTTGAAGTTTAAATTATAATACGTACTTCAAATAACTTTAAGGTTACTTTAAGGTTGCGTAAAAATAATTGTATTTAAAATATAAATACGTAATAATCCTAAATAAAGGTTATAATTTTAAGTAAATATTATTAATTATTATTATTATTAAATATTAGTAACATAAAAACCTATGATGATAAAATATTATATAAGTTGGATTTATATTTATTTTATTTGTTTTACCTTTATATCAATAATATTTTTCTTTAAGTTAAAAATAAAAGAAAAAAAGCAAATGGAATATGTATATCATTTTTCACTTGGTAGTATAATGATTTTTAATTCTTGTGTCAATGTGACTTATTCAATACATTGGCTTTCACTTGAAATGATTTTTTGAATGTAATGATTTATAATTATGATATATAAAAGTATACTACTAACACCGATATGAACGTAATATATAAAATATATGTAGGTCTTGTGGACTTTTTTTCTTATTATGTTGTTATGTTGGTAGTAAATTCAAGTACTTAAACAGTGAAAAAAATAAAAAATCAATATCAAATTACTTTATGGTTATATGATAAAAAAAAATCTTAGAAAACAATTTGTTTATTTATTTATATTTATTTGTTTATTTTATTTTATTTTTAAATAACATACATATTTTAAAATAATATATTAATTGTTCTATGGATGGGTATTCATTTAAACTTTGAAAAAATTTAAATAGTTGAAAAATATTCATATATGTTTAAGTTTTTTCATTTCATACAGTACATTTAAACTATTTCTTTTTGTATACAACTTTTATTATATAACTGTGTATAGAATAGCACACAAATATACATTTTCTTAAAAATTAAAAATTATGTTTCACTAAATTCATTGAGACAATTTCAATAAAAGAATATTATATTTTTTGATTGAATATTAAACGTCGCAGACTGATTTTTATGTGATAGAATAGTTGTCAGTGCTGTAATTGTTATAAGTTTATATCATACATATATAGTTTCATGTATTATTATAACGAATGATAAATGAAAAACAGAAAAAATAAACATTCATTGTATAGTATATTCAAAAAGTCAAATATACAGGTAACGATATTGATCCGTCCTGATTTATTATTCAAACGACTTTCTTTATCTACAACATAAATTATATTAGTATTATATTACAAACAGAATAAAGAAAAAGTTCTTTTTGGCAAACTGATACTTAATATTATTCACAACACTTTTATTTCAGATATTTGTATTTCTTTTTGGTGGTACAAATAAAAAAAAAACTATTAGGGATCTTAGTTTCCAATATATTTCAATTTCTTCGATTTGCCATCAGTATCGAATGCCCAACAGTGCATATAGTCTATCTAGACTTTTGTATTACTTTTTCTACATATAAATTATATTTTGAACCATAAAATGTTGAAATACTTCCAAATCAATGTTAACCTTAATTAGTATACATACACGTTTAATCGTTAATTTATTAGTTATAGTTAACAAAAAATTCCTTGTATTGAAAACGATGTTAGCCAGAGCTATTTCTGATTCACTTATTTTAAATGTTATTATTTTTTTACCCCAGGAGCAAAGATGACAAATCCCGCATATGAGAATTGCCACCCAATAATTACGCTTAAGTTTTCTGACATAGTTATAATTATTCCTACTTGTATTCTTATATTTAGTATCAGTTTCACAGTTATTTAATTACAAACGAAACGAGCTAGTATTTTAGCATCTAAGATGAACCAGAAATAGAATTGTTCAAAAAAGAATTAACCATGGTTTTTCATCTATGTTAAGAATGTTCATTACAGTGTTGGTCCTTGAAAAATTTAAAACTGAAAAAAGAATTAAAGATAATAAAAAAACAATACCTATAAATAATATTTACTTCAAAAAGTGTATTTACATTTTATTTTATACATATTTATTTTATAGGTATAATAATTAACAATATATTTATATATATATAATAAATATACATTTATTTTTAGGTGACAATTATAAGATGATGACATAATAAAATTGTAAGTAGTTTTTACTTTCAAATAGATAACGTTGATTATAGCTATGATATAATAATGATTTTTGTGTATAATATAAATTAAGAAATGTGTTAGCTATAGTTAAAACAAGATTAAAGAATTGCAAAGTAATGTAAACAAAAAAAGTTCTATGTACAAAAGTCATTTAACAATTAAGGTGTCCGATTAGGTTGTTAAAAGTAGATACAATCAATTTAACACGTTCTGGATGTAGTTAGGAAGTATTTGAAGATTACTTTTTGATTTATTGACCTTGACGAAAAACATTAAGAAGTATTTGAATCTTTTTTGATTTTTTTTTTTTTTTGTACCAATTTATCGTGTTTTACTAGTTTTAATATTTTTCTAATTTATCTACACATAAAAATTCTATACCGTACAAATAAATACATTTTCTTTGTACAGTTAATACAGTAACTATTTATAACTGAGTTGTATAGTTTTCAATAAACATAAATTATTTATCAGTCATCTTAATATATTAAACATCAAATTATCAAAGGCTTAAAAATTCTATCATATATTTTTATATGAAGAATAATGATATTGGGATGTGTCATTGTAGAAAAACACACAATAAGTATTTATTTCTAAAAATATTACTTTTTATAAGATATAAAAATCTTAAAAGGCATACTTACTTCAAATTAAATAGTTCTGAAGTAGAAATGATAGTGATTTATATATAATTAACACATATGTACTATGCAATACCTGGAATTTAATTTTAATTTTTATTTAATCTTCTTTTTTATAAAATTTGACACGTATATCACGTTAAATATTTAAAAAATATTAAATTTTTTTTATCCTATCTTTAAAATTACAGATATAAAATATTTATTAATTTTATGTAATTTATATATGGTATTTTAGAAATATTTCGTTCAATTAAACTTAGTTCTTATAGACCAAAGCCCAAAATAAAATAGTTTAATTACTATACTGGCAATATATTAACAGTTAAAAAAATTAAGTCATAATACCAACATTAAACTTTTGATATAACTCTGTTTTCAAAACGCCCAAAGTAGTACCACTTTAACGAACAAATAAAAATAATTAATCACCACGACTTATGAAAAATAAATCATCTATTTTTATGATTATTAATAATATGAGTGTATAATATTATAATGATAATGATAAATTATATTTCAATAAACTAACATTGATAACATTTACATAGTTAACTCCATCGGAAATTCAACAAAACATGGAAAACAAAATATTTACAAACAAGTTTAATTATAATAAAAGTGTTAATGATTTATGATACACATAAAAATATATAAGTTAAACCAAATTATCAATAATTGATAAAAAAAATCAATTTTTATATGTATATCGAAATGTTTAAAATTCAAAATAGATATATTAATGTTTCAAATAAAACATTGGAACGCAGCTGCTAAAATTTATAAAAACTAAAAATAAAAATACTCAAATTAACACTTTCTATACTTCAAAATGGTTTTTATTTACCTATTATGATATCAAGAAATTATTCATTCTACGATAGACATTTTCCCAAAAATCGTATTAACAATTATTCAAAAAAACATAAAAAATAATATGATAACAATAATAAAACTAGTTTTTGAAAATATTAAATGACAAAAACAAATTTAGTAATTTTAATCAAATTTATTTTAAACAACTGCAATAATTAACTATAATATATTATATTATCATGTACTAGTTAATTTATATGGAGCAATAATAAATAGTATTTACACAAAGCCGACAGTCAAAGTAACTTGTCGTACTTGTTGACTTGTACTCTCAAACAAGAAGCTTTTAGGATGACGTAATAATTTATTCGGGTGTAAAAGGAAGAAGGAGAAAAGGTAGAAAAGCCTTCCATTAGGACACCAGAGCTAATCAGTTTCGCTGCCGTTTGTATTGCAAAACAAATAGGTAAATATACTAGTGAGGAAAAAGTAGAAAAAAAAAAAAATTATTGTTTTTAAAATATTAAACTTACATCAATCCCGTTATTGTTTCTTACTTGCCAAGAAAAAAAAGTAGACAGAATTATTAAAACATAAAGGTTTATAAGATGAAGGATCTTTAAACACTCCTACACAAAGGTATGAACTTTCAATAAAAAGTGTAAAGGTTTTAAAAACTCTTTGAAAAAAAAAAAAAAAAAAAAAAAAAAAAACACCAACTTATTAATTGATACCACGTTTGTTCACGACTTCAGTTTGGACGAGGAATTTTTGTGTTTGAAGTTAAATCCATTATTTTTATTTTGTGTGATCCAAGGCGATAATAATGGAAAAAAAAGTTTTATTTTTTACTTTTTGTAAATCTGTGATTACAAATTTAATCGGTTTTACAGGTATTATAACAAGATTCTATCAACCCGTTAGTTTTGCGTTCCGTAGCAGTGTAAAGCGAATGCTGTCAAAATGAGCAACCAGTAACTGGTGAAGACAGCACCTGAAAATAAAACCAATTACAACACATTAGATAATATTATACATACACTTTTAATTTGTCCTTTTGTCCTTCCATCCTTTCTTTTGTCTGAAAAGATAATGATGGAAGGCATACTAGACACATATCCTAAACTGTTGTTTATAATACATAGCATTTTAAAGCTGTGAAATTTTACATAATACAATATCTGTTTAACTTGTAGAGAAATAATACAAGTATAGTATTATTCAAATTATTAAAGACACAAAATAAGCTTTAAAACATTTTATAGAACTTGAAAATATTGCTCATAAAATTTAGTGAGTCACTTATGTAATAAAAACACATCAACTGGTGTGAACTGCAGTTAGCACACTCTAATTCTGTATATAATACATTCCATAGTTGTGTGGGGGCTAACAAATAAACGGATCCTTGGTGTTATCTACTATTGCACATTTGGCACTTTAAAAACCATATCACGATATCAATATATGGACGGGTCCTTTTTCTCAAAAAACGAGATACCATTTTCCTCCAAAAAATTAAATAATAAAATCGTCAATTGTTATCAAAAGATAAATTATAAATAAAAGGACAAATTAATTACTTTAAGTATAATTATAATATAATAATACACCGTACACACCTAACTTGGTGGGTGGCTAAAAAGAGAATGAATATAATAAACGAGTATGCCAGCGATAAAGATGCATCAATCAATAAATAAAATAATAATAAAAAAATAGATAATAATAAGTGATTGATGTTAACGTAACCAGACAATATGTAATATATAAGATATAAAATATAAATATAGTAAGACTACTACAGTTTATAATATTACATTTTTTTGTAATTATATGACATTTCAGTAACAATTAATGCCTGTAGAAAATAAATATAAAAAAATATTGGAGGGTAATAGACACAATATTACACAAAAATAATGTGGAGGAAAATGAAAATCGACCTTTTTTTTTTTTTTTTTTTTTTATTAAAATGGTCAATGGAGGAGATCGGTATTTTAATTTTGGAGGAAAATGGCTACGGCCCAATATATGTATATACCTAAATATCAGTTCCAGGTATATTCTATTTCTGTGACATAGGCGTGCGTAGACTTGTATTTCAGATGGTGTTTATATAATTTTGGGTACTATCTCAACAACAAAACGTGTAGGTATATTTAATAAGTTATAATGTATAAATAATTAAATTAACGTAACTTTAGTTTTTTATTTAATATTGGGGACCGATTTGGGGTATATTATTCTTAATGAATTCATTTTCCTCAATATACGATCTCGTAAACTTTTTCAAGTTGCTACAGTTATTTATGATTTGTACTTTTGTTGTCAATTGTAGCTATTATATTATCATTATAAGTTTTTATATGGAAATTTAGAATATTTAGTTTAATTTGGTCTATTACGAAGTATAATTTATTTTTACCAAATAATTTAGAATAAATTACATTTAATATGAAAAACATCAGTTAATATACTCGTACAAGCCTCTCACTCTTAGACTTAAATTGTAGGGCTTCTTTTACAATACTTCGGGAGTGCTCGGGCATACCTGGCAGCCCTCGTGCGTACACTTATGTTCTGCCATCACTATCGTTAATATTATTGCTTAGATAAAGCAATAAATTAACTGAATGAATACATTTTTATTAAATTTTAATATAATAATTTTATTTAAAATAAATTGTATTCAATTTTATTAAATGTTATTTTCTTATAGTCTTGTTTTCATCGCTGCATTGATTTTCTTTCATTTTTATTTAAAAATATTTTTACGGAATGCAATGTATTAGGATAGATAATCAGCGTTAGTTAACTATCGAAATAAAATTATCATTAATATAGCTGATTTCAATAATTAATTCATAGAATATTTTATCAGTTCTAAAGAAAGAAGATTACTTATTTTATAAAAATATTTAATGTTTTTAGTATAAGAGTTATTACTCATTACTAATAAATTATAGTGTTAGCACTTTAGTTTGTTATTAAAAATAAAATATTAGAAAAAATATTGTAATAATAATAAACTTAGATTTTTTTTAAACGGACATTTCAATAATTTCACACCATTCAATTTGATCATAACGAGTTGTCACTGTAGTCATTTAGAGGTCTTGTTCGTCCAGTACCTAATACTCAATCTTGTTATGTGATCGTTTTGAAAACAGTTTTGAAATAATTATAATGTCTACCTATAATATACGTTTTTGATTCTATCACTATATTTTTTTCGAAATTTAATAAAAAAAGCTTTTTTAATTTTATAACAAGAGTTGTTTACGATAATTTTTGTCGATTATTATGTATTATATTAGTATTGTAGTCTATTGTTGTATATTTTGTATAATTTTATTGAATTTAAACAAGATTAAATCTTCATAGGATAGGTCATTATAATGGATTTGTTAAATTTGAATTCAATGATAGGTATCATTGTATACGAAAAAAGATTCTGATCGAAGATGATATGTTTGTCTAGAATATAATACATTGTTATTTATAAATATTGTAATAAGTATATTTTATTTTGAAACGGAAAATTTAGAAAAATCGAAAATTTAAATTGTCTATAAATAAGTCAAAATACATCAAAATACTTTAAAAACTTAATCATGTATAGAAAACGTCAATATAAAGATTTGGTGAAAATTTCAAGTTGTTGCGGTTTTTCGTTTTTGAGTTAGAGCATTTTAAAAAAAACCGATATCTTTGTCAGTCTAGAATATTATAAATTATATTATATTTTACATGTAATTTTATGTCAATATTCGCTATTCAAACGCTTCAAAAGTTTGAGTCATATAGAGTTAGTATATTTAACGAGCAACGAAGTACACGGGATCAGCTAGTAATAATAATAAAAATAACTCCTTGTCAGCTGTGCAACAATTAATTTACCTCTGAAAAAGTGCACAAATGTTGTAGCTTATGGACTTTAATAATTTTTGAATGAAAATAAGAACTACTTCTGTGGAATCTTTTATTAAAATGTCAAGTATTTTGTAGAAGCCAAATTTTTTTTATCACCGATTATAAAAATAAAATGTAAAAAAATCGAATATTTTAAATGCCTATAAGTGGCTTAAAAATCAATATTATATTTTGAAAAAAATATGACATAAAGGAAATACCAATCTTAACAGCTGGTAGAAATTTAAAAAATCTGCGACTTATACTTTTTGAATTATAACAAATATTAAAAATCGTTTGAGAATAAATCGCTGTTTTATACAATTTCGTAAATATTTAAATTTCGAACAGTCATAAAATCTTTTCCTCTAAGTCCGGTATAAATTTTTTTAAAGATTTTTGAAGAGTAGCTTATAGATAACCTAGTGTTAAAATTTTGAACCTTATGTATGAACAGAAAAAATTTTATGAATTTTTATCTACAAAATAACTTGCAAATTATCGTGATTTTTACATATTTTGTATAAATTGGAACTTTGAGCACATATAAAAAAAAATGGTGACTTACGATTTCAGATTTTTTTTTATCAGTTAAGGAAAAACTTATAAGAAACCTTGTATTAAATTTTCAAGATTTTCTGGGCAGCCAAAAAAATTTTATCGTTATTTAAAAAAAAAAAAATTAAAAAAAATTGAAAATTTCAATTGTCTATAAATAGCTCAATAAAAGTAAAAATACTTTGAAAATTTAACGGTGTATAGAGAACGCTAATCTAAACATTTGGTGAAAATTTCAAGTATTTACATCGATTAGTTTTTGAGTTATAGTAAAATAAAAAATTTGATTTTGTCGAAAACTGGTTTTGCGTAAAAAATCCCGTTTTTCCCTTATTTTTTTATGGTTTTTCCCGTCGCATTTAAAAAATATTGAAAATTTTTTACTTCTCACCCCCTAAAGTACCATCTACATTCACTTTCCTTTCAGAAAAGTTGCTACATAAGCAAATCGAAGCATTTTTACTGCCCAAAAAGGTGTCGTCAGACACAAAAATAAAAAAAAGATAAAAATAAAAAAAAAAAAAAAAAAAAACACATCATTGTAAAACCAATAGATTCCATCACTCCGTTCAGAATCTAAAATTATGATTGTAAATAATCAATAATTTTTCGTAGACGTAAAAAAATTGTATATGATATATTGTCTATTTTCAAAATATTTCATTAAAATGAATTATTGTATCGACATATTATGAAAAAGATTTAAGAAATAATCTTTCTTTAATAAAAAAAATAAAGAAATAAATGAGTTAAATATCATTAAATAGTACAAAATATCTAAACCTTTTGAACATTTTAATTATCATTTATGATAATAATTTTTTGTGTTACGTCGAAAAATTATTCTATATTTTATGAAAAATCGATATCCCATAATGTTAATTGTTTTTTTTTCTTGTCATCTGTTGTCAGTTTTTCTAAAATATTTAGAAAAATAATCGATTAACTTATAAAACTACTTCGAATAATGCATCGACCAACCAACATTTTCTATTAGAAACAATTTTTTCTTTTGATGATTGAAGAAATCATTCATGTCGAAATCAAGTCGACACATGAAAAAAAACTATGCACATCATTAAAAATCAATAAAATCCTCATTTCTCATTGAATTTAAAATAGTCATCAATAATGGCATATAATTGTTCAAAAACAGAATATATTTATGTCACAGTAAATGTACATATCTATAAACTTTAATATGTTATAGGAAAGCTTAATAATTATAAGTTATAATGAATATAAATAAAAGAACTCTCAACATAATAATGGCCTTTTCTCGAATAAATTTTTTTACTTTTTTAGATTTCTGAGGAAGTAAATTAATTTACTCTAGTGACTCTTATATAACAAATCGAATTTTCAATTAATCATTATTTATTTATTCTCGTAAACCTACTTTTAATTTATTTTACAACTAAAAAGTATCGAAAATATAATAAAACAAAAATCTAAAATTATTACAACAAATTCAATAATTCGAAATGCAATTACAATATAGAAAATTATTATGTTAATTTTATTTATAACATTCATTGATATTTTATTTTTTAAACCTTTTTTTCTGATATACCTACACTAATTATTTTCATGAAATGTTTAACAAATTTTGTAGAATTTAACCAATAGTTACTAAAAATTATATATAAAAAAAAAATGTCGACAATAATATCTTTTATCAAACGCGTGAATTAAATTTCAAAATAAATCATAAATAGTGACTCATTTTATATACACCGAAAAATAATAATTTTAACAATATTTCTATACTTTTTTTTTTTTTTTTTTTTTTTTTTTTTAATTGCGAAAGTATTTTATTCTTTATTTTAAAAAAAAAAAACAATCTGTACAAACATGCACATTTAGTAATTTAGATATAAAACATAATATAATATTTAAAAAAAAAAAAACACTAACTTTTAAGGAAGTCACCCATTGGTGAAACCTACTAACTTTTATTTGGATTTACGATCACTTAAGAAGATCTCGATTCCAATTACGTTTGAGCCTGCGAGGGGGGTTGTCTGGGATGTGCAATGAAGCCATGTCTTTAATGAGAGGATTAGTACTAGAGTTGAGTTTGGAGTGGAAACGGTGGTAGTGTATTTTGGCATAGTCTGAGACGTTTATTACTTTGAGGTCATTGTGTAGTGCAAGGTTTGACATGTAACATGGAGCACCAGTTATAGTGCGTAGGGCAATATTTTGGAAGAATTGGATGGGGCGAATGTTGGAGGGTTTGGCCGACCCCCATATTTGAATACCATATGACCAGACAGGTCTGATCATTGTATTATACAATAACATTTTGGTTTTAAGATTAAGTTTAGATTTAAGGAGGGGTCGGAAGAGATGGAGTCTACTGTTGGCAAGTTTTCTTTTGTTTTGGAGATGGGGTTTCCAAGTTAAACGTTTATCTAAAAGTATACCTAGATACTTTGTCTCGTTCGAGATAGGTATGCTTTTATTTTTAAGTTTGATGGTAGGGCAAATGCCTGGGCGTAGAGCGAAAGTGACTTGAGAGGATTTGTTCTCGTTTAAATCATCCAGTTTTTGGCCCAGTTATCTATAAGATTTAAATGTTCTTGAAGGTGGTGTGCAGCTATAGTTATGTCAGCATTACTTGATAGGATAGCAGTATCATTGGCAAATGTAGCAAGTAGAGTGTTGATGGTTTTAGGAATGTCCATTGTAAAGATGTTGTATAAGTCGGGTGAGAGGTCGCTACCTTGAGGGACACCTGATTCAATGTCAAACAGTGGAGAGAAAGCATTGCCGTGTCTAACCTTGAATTTTCGGTGTTCTAAATATGATTTTAGGATAAGGTATAATGGAGCTGGCATGAATTGTTTTAGTTTGAACAGAAGTCCATTATGCCAAACTTTATCGAACGCCTGTGCGACGTCGAGAAAAAGACCTGTACAGTATATTTTATTTTCGAGCGCAGAGGCTATCATGTCAGTTAGACGGTGTACTTGATGCAAAGTCGAATGTTTAGGTCGAAAACCAAATTGAGTATTAGGTATAATACTATGCTCGGATAAGATGGGTCTGATTCTCTTGAGGAGACATTTTTCAAAGAGTTTGCCTAAGGTAGGCAGCAAGCTAATGGGTCTATATGAGGAAACCAGGTTTTTGGGTTTACCGACTTTCGGAATGAGAATAACAACGGCAATTTTCCAGATGGCAGGAAAGAATGATAGACGCAGCATGGAATTATAAATAAATGTTAATAATAATATCCCTTTTTTGGAGAGATTTTTTAAAACTTTGTTGGAGATAAGATCATAACCTGGAGCTTTACCGATCGGAAGTTTATTAATGATACTACTAATTTCACCTGGAGATATGGATTTGGTTGGAAGGGACATGGGTAGAGGAGGCGAGAGAAAATTGTTGACTTTATCTGTATGACTAGGATCAGATCTTGGATATTGATGGTTTTTGAATGTGGATTCTAAGTGCTCTCCGAACAAGATAGATTTTTCAATGTCGGTTACTGCTAAGGTGTTATTTTCTTTAAGGAGTGGTGGAGATAGCTCTTTGATTTTGGTTAATCTTTTTGTGGCCTTACATAAAGAGTTGTCAGAGGTCTTTAACGATTGGAGATAAGTGGCGTGGTTTTCGTATTTATATTTAGAGAGAAGTTTTTTCAGTTTATTGGAAATTTGATTATAACTGGTTTTGTCGCTGGGAAGGTGGGTGCGTTGCCAAACAGACCTAGCATATCTTTTTTTGTTAATAAGGTGACGTAAATGTATAGGAAGAATATTGTTAGGGACATTTAGGTGTTGACGGATTGGAATTGTAGAGTTTGTAGCTGCATAAGTTATTAATTTAACGAGATTTTGGGCAGCTGTTTCGATTTCGTTGGTAGATTTAAGGGAGATTTTGAGATCGATATTGTCGTCCAGATAGGTTTTGAACGATTCCCAAACGATCGGCCCATGGGTAAGAGAGGGTCTGGTAGATAAAGAAGGGGTTCCACCTACTGTAAGAATAACGGGGGAATGGTCACTGGCTATATCGCAAATATTTTCAATATTTTTACTCAGTGAATTAGAGGTGTTTGTGACAAAAAAATCGAGTATATCCGGGTTTCTGTTTGAGTGAGTGGGCCAGTATGTAGGACCTGTTGGAGAGACAGTGGAGTAGTGATAGTTTGAAATGACTGAGTGGAGAATTTTCCCCCTGTGATTGTTGGAAAAACAGCCCCACATAGGGCGTTTAGCGTTGTAATCACCTCCCGCAATGAATGAATTACCTAGAGAGTTGAAAAAATTTACGTAGTCTTCTTGACGGATGGAATTACCAGGAGGGCTGTAAACCGAGGATATTGTTATAGGTGCATTGTTAATTTGAATAGAAATATTTGTTGCTGGGATGGAGGGTTTTTGGTAAGGAACTAGAACATTGTGTTGGATTGAATTGGATACAAGTATACAGGATCCAGCATGAGCTGTTCCATCAGGATGATCGGTTCTGTACAATGAATAATTATGGATTTTGAAGATGGATTTAGCAGTGAAATGGGTTTCGGTTAGTAAGGCAATGTCGATTTTGAGGTCGTATAAAACGGTTTCTAGTTCATTTTTGTGTTGGTGGAGGCCGTTAGAGTTCCAGAGGAATAATCTGAGAGGAAAGTTATTGTTTGAGTTATTGTTAGTCATTTTTGAGTAGTATTTTGTTTATAACAGTAGTGAAGAGAGAAATTAAGGGGATGATTAAAGATTTTAAATCTAATATAAATGATGTTAGTTGCTGGGAAAGGGCGTCAGAGGTGGTATTATTGACATGTGCATCATTGACTTGGGAATGGTTGATGGGGGTGGTTTGGCTAGTAATCGTAGCATAAGTGGGATTATGTGTTGGGTTGAGGGGAATTTGGTTGGGAATGATACCAATGGGTGCTTGTACATTAGTGTTAACATTTGATACATTTGAATTTGGATTAGAAAATGTCTTGGTGGTGTTTTTGAAGTGGGTCATTTTTTTCTGTTGGAGATCCTTGAAGATTGGGCAACCACGGTAATTGGCAGGATGGGGTCCACCGCACAAGGTACATTTGGGCGGGTCTTCTTTGAGTTTCTGGCACTCGGAGGTTGAATGAAGGCCATCGCATTTGACACATCGGGGTTGATGGTTACAGTAACTTCTAGTATGACCGAAATTTTGACAGCGGTGGCATTGGATTGCCTGTTTATTGGGTCTAGGTTCTTCGAATTTGATCATAGAGTGGCAGATTGATTTTACTTTGAATACATCGCTATTGCAAATATTGGGTTCTAGGTCAATGAAGAAAACGGGTAATGGTTTTTTAGTGAGTCGTTGGAGAACGTTGACGACTTGTTTGACTTTGTAGCCAAGATGCTCGATTTCTTCGGTTATGAAATCGATTGGAGTCGAGTGGTGGAGGTTTTTGAGAACGAGCCGAAAGGATTTTTCCTGCTTGATTTGGTAAGTATGAAAATTGATATTTTTGGATTTTAGCATTTTGACAGTTTTTCTGTTTTAGGCTTGATATGTTACTTTTGCAAGTGAATTCAGTAGAATCAATAAGTGATTTAATGGCTGTACAGAATTTTTGGTAATCGATTTCAGTTTTGATGAAGATCGGAGGAGGACGATGTATGGTTGGAATAATTGTGTCTGTGGTTTCCATATCGAGTTCATTATCATTTTGTAGAGCTGAGTAACGATTGACCGATTTAAATAGATTATCATTAGGTTGTTTTGATTTCGGTGAACCACCGGGAGAGGTGAGCGGTCTTTTATTAAGAACAGTAGGTATAACAGTCCAGTCGTCGGCTGAAACTTTTTCACTATCGGCTATTTGCTCGATATTTTTAATGACTTTATTGCGATTAACTATGGTGATAGGAGATATTGGCTTATTAGTTGTCGGTTTGGAAATATTTTTTGCGATAGGAATTGGTGGGTGATTAGAAAGACTCATAATGATGTAGATAAGTAAAGATTGACGGTTTGACCTTGGGGAGAGAAGTAATTATACATTACCAACGGAGTCAGGTACCGCGACGAGCACTGGTATAACGCAACACAACAGCTATCGGAAGCAGATAAAACGGAGCGCTTGACAATTAACGTGCGGACAGTACGACGTCTAAGCACGAACTGATATTTCTATACTTAAAAATATTTTTATCGACAGAAGTTTTTAAGGACTTATTTTAATTTATTTTAGGAATCTCACTGATGTTCTTATTGCATTTTTACGAAAAATCGTAAAAACTGATACATTTTAGATATAGGTGATTAAAAATTTAAAAGTATTAGCTTCAGACATCTTTAAATATCTTTAAAATTATACCTTAAATTACGCATATACTCATAAATTGTTATATACTACAATATTTATCTTCACGGAAGAAAAAACTTAGGCACCTTGAAAGTTATGAAATAAATTTAAATTTACTGTTTAATGGTACTTTTCATACAATTCTAAATTATATTATAAATAATAAACTGATAATAAAATCAGTTCTATGATTAGTTAGCACAGTTACTTAATGTTTCTAGGTTACTACTTGCAAAAATTTAAACATTTATAAAAACAATATAGAAATTATTATTATTATTATTATTGTTTATATTATTAGAATTTTTTTATGTGTAAACACTGCATTGGTTATATTTTTCAAAAGATAATCAAAATCTGTTGCCTTGCTATCAGATTGTCAGAGATTGTCAGACCAAGATAAATATAAGTATAACTAATAAAAATAAAAAAAAAACTACAGAACAATCAATATGAAAAATAAAACTATTATGAATGCTATCTACTAAATAAAATAAAATGATATAGTCTGAAGTAATATCATGCATATTAGTAGTAATCACATTTTGAAAATGTAATTGAATTTAATATGCTTCGAAGTTGATATATCTTTTGTCACATAGAAAAATTTGAGAATTGCATTATATCTTAATGGTTTTGTAAACTTTTGTATTGGAACAAATTACAAAGTTTCCTAGACCAAAGTGGAACTCAGTGGAGACAGTTACTAATGATATTGGTCACGATATATAGCCATCTGTATTTCTCCAAAGCACTTATTTTAATTGCCTTATATATATGTATACATAGTGAAGTCTTACAAGAGATTATAACAACTATAAACTTAATTAAAATCGAATGCATCAAAGGAAAATTATTTGACGCTTCTATAGTAATGATAGAGATGCTAATTTATAGGCAAAAATGATGTTTTTCCACAAAAACTTTTAAAATTATTTTGGTTCGATACATAAATGACAATTAACAATAAAACAAACATTGAGTCATTGATATAAATATAAAATGTAATTTTTAATGTTATTTTACGCCGCAAAACCTATTTTTCGTATGGAACGTGGATGTATAAAAATAATCTTTATTACGGAAATAAAATTCCAATTACATGATATTTGAAAGTAAAAAAAAAAGTTATAACAATTAATTATAAATATGGTGAGTATAAACAATAAACTGCATACAAAAAAAAATATATATATGTATAAAAATCTATAAATCAATATAATACAGAATTTATTATGTATACATTAAAATAATATTTACTTAGATCTGCTAGTGTTGTATGAAAGAAATCTATATTATTTGTGCTATTCGCGGTTGACATCAAGATATACGAGGCAGATAAAGAGAGGTAATTTTTTGAAATACAGGGTAAATAAAATAAGTGTTTATATCTTGCATTAGGAAGATTAATTTTGAAATTTAAACGTTCAATTAATTTTGGACAGTCGATAAAATTATTTAATAATTTAAACAGAAATTTTAGTGTTAATAATTTAAATCTTTTATCTAATGGCGTTATTTTAAAAAATGTATGTGCAATATCATAACCTGAGTGAGGAATTCTACGTACATTGCATTGGTAGCATAAAAATCGCAAAAAATTATTTTGTATTTTCGAGTGACATTGTAATTGATTTGATGTATTATTTCTCCATACTAAACATGCATATTCAAGATGAGAACGAACTAAAGAAAAGTATAATAATTTGAGAGCAATATCATCGTGAAAATCTCTACATGTACGTTTTATAAAACCTAATTTAGCTAACGCTTTATTGGTGATTATATCAATATGGGTATTGAAGGAAAGTTTTGGATCAAATGTGATACCTAGATCATTTACTTCATTTACCCTATTGATATTGATTTTATTAATAGCGTAATCATAATGAATAATGTTATTTTTTTGGGAGAATGAGATAATTTTACATTTCGATATATTTAGTGACATACCATTATTATTACACCACTCTTGAAAAGAATTTACATCATTTTGAAGAAGAATTGCGTCTCCATAACAGCGAATTTCTTTGAATAATTTTAAATCATCTGCTAGTAAAAGAAATTTGGAATATTTTATTACGCTTGATAAATCATTAATATAAATCAAGAATAATAAAGGAGATAAGTGATCCCCTTGAGGTACACCAAATATAGCATAAATATTATCTGAAATGAAATTTTCGTATTTAACATTTTGTATTCTATTTGTTAAGAACCACGAGAGAAGTGGATTACAGAATCCATAGGATTTAAGTTTTAGAATTAACAAATCATGGTTCACTCTATCAAAAGCTTTTTCCAGGTCTGTGTATATAACATCAGTTTGCGTTTTTTTTTTGAAAGATTCTAATATTGATTCCTTAAATATACATAAATTAGTTATTGTTGAACGTCCTTTTCGAAAACCATGTTGTTCATCATGTTGATTAAAATATTATTACACAACGGCATAAGCTTTTTATTTACAAGTTTAGAAAATAATTTAGGAATACAAGATATTTTTGATATAGGACGGTAATTTTGTATACAATTTTTGTTTTTATTCTTATAAATTGGTGAAATAAATGAAGTTTTCCATTTATCAGGAAAAATACCAGTATGCAATGATTTATTAAACAAAAAATGAAGTACTGGGGTTGTTATAAAAGCACATTCTTTTAGAAAGATAGGAGAAATTTCGTCTGTACCTGGCGAGGTATTCAATTTTATGAACCATAATTCATTAAAAATATAATTTTTATCCAAGTTAATTTCATTAATAGGTTCTGAAAGAATTGGGGAGGTATTATTTATAGATAAATCAACTTGTTTTACTTCATAGATGGATGAAAAATACGATTTGAATAAATTAACTATATCATTACCACAATTAGCTTTTTCATTAATGTATGACATTGTGCACGGTAATTTATTTATTGATTTTTGAGAGTTAAAAAATGTCCAAAAATGTTTTGGATTAACTTTAACCAAACGTTGAATATTATTGACATAAATATTATAATCACGATGTCTTAAATAACTACATTTTTTCCGTTGAGAGATGAATTCTAAGTATGAATTTAAATTATTCAATGTTTTATAAACGTAATGCGTATGTTTTTTTGTTTTATTAATTTTTTCAACTCTTTACTAAACCAAACTGGAAATTTTGATTTAATACTGCACAATCTGGGTATAAAAGTATTAATTGCATAATATATATGAGAATAAAAAAAATCTATATTTTCATTTATACTGCCAGTTTGAAAATTATTTATCCAGTCGATAGAACCTAAATAGTTGATAATGGATATATAATCACCCGAATTCCATTTATAAACATAATTACAATGTGATAGAGTTTCATTATACGAACATTTAAGAATAATATTGAATGGAGGATGTAATTTATCGATAGGGATTGCATTAGATATAGTGATATGGCTGATTCATTGAGAATTTGAATCGTATTAGTCGAAAATAATCAATTTTCAATTAGTACAATGAACTTATGTATTTATAATTCATAAGATATTCACGAGAATTTTATTCTATGTGACGAAAAGAATAAAGTTAATCTTAGTAAATTTAAACTGATACTTGGGATTACAGTTTTTAGTATCACGTCTTTAAGTTTCAGGTTCGTCAAACTACGTGCTTTTGAATTTTTTAAAAAAATTTATTATTGTATATAATAAATGTACAAAAAAATTACATCTGATGAATTTATTGTGATTTCTGTACAGTATAAAATATAATTTAATACAAAACCACTTGTTGTATGGAATTTTTAATAGCTTAAATATTTAATAATTAAAATATTAGTAAAGAAGTTTACTGTAAAAACTTTTTAAAAAGCAAAAAGAGTACCTACTAACATTTATAGTAAAAAAATCAAACTGGGTTATTTTTTTCTATATAAAAATGTATAATCATGACAAAAGTAACTATTTGTTAACTTTTGAATTGAACAATTTTGTAAAAAAAAAAAAATCTAACTTGGTGATCGTTTATATTTTATAAATATATGTAGTATTACTAATTTACGTTTATATATGTCTTATACATTTTAATAGTAAAATCTAAATTACATTATATTGTATATCATATGTTTAAAAACTATTATCATTTTATTTCTAACTCATAAAATATTTTAATCAAATTGTAAACGTGGATTGAATTCTGTAACAGTCAAAGAAAAAATACACAAATTATGTGACTTTAATTGAAATTTGACGTGAATCTGATGAAATACAGTTGCTTTTACCCAGTAATAATTTGTTTGCAAAGTGAACTGTATATTTTTCAAAAAAAATTATAATCCTAAACCAAAGTGAATACACAAGTTGAAAAGAGAAATGAGTTTCAAGAGTATTAGAAAAAGTATATTTGTACAATTACTATTATTATTATTGTATAACATCAAAAAATGTTGAAAGGCTAAACATGTTCATGATGTATTGATATTCCAGCATGATCCTATAGTTTGCCAATATGTAAGTAGATTATAAGTTAGAAATCATAAGAAGTTAGTCAATCGTATTCATTAACCTCAATGAAAAAATATTAAAATTAAAATTTTTAATATTAAAGTCACAGTTTAAGAAATAAATTTGTAATTTAACTTTTA
Organism: Sipha maydis; assembly: GCA_034509805.1. NCBI lineage: Eukaryota > Metazoa > Arthropoda > Insecta > Hemiptera > Aphididae > Sipha > Sipha maydis. The sequence goes on along the minus strand of JASXSY010000883.1, from coordinate 59,526 downwards.
AAACAATAAAATTAAGATTAATTTATTTATAAAAATAAAATATTTGTACGTTTCATATTTGTACTGTTAAGTTATATAAATTTCTAAAGTCAATTACAAAAACTTCCATCAACTTTACTGTTAACACTATTGGCATTAGCTGTGTGAAAAAAGTTATTTTTAAGTTAAGTTCCTTGATTTATTATTATAATTGTATGTCATAAATTTGTGTAGGTCAATATTCTTACAAAAATATCATTGTAGTTATTTCATTTTTTTTTTTTTTTTTTTTTTTTAATATATTATTAATTCATTGTTTCTTCCCAGATTTTCAAGACTAAGATCTGCTAATTTAATAACCATTTTAATATATAAATGGAGTACATAATATTTGTCAAACTCTGATTTAATGGCAGTGGATTTGCATTAAATGTATCTTATCTATATATATAATAATGGAGACAAAAAATTCGAAATTGCATCAGTTGAGAACGGCTGGGCCGATTATCTTGATTTTTTTTCTTAATGATAGAGAATGTCGTGGAGCGGGTTTATAGGGTTTATATATAGACCTAATTCCACCCCCGGGAGGTGGTCAAACAGGAATTTTGAGATTTACGATAGAAATTTTTGTTTTTGTTTATAAATGGTTGCTATGGGGGTTATAAGATTTGAGAATAATATTTATTTATTAGTGGTTAAAATAATGAATTACCCGACGTTGCAAGGTAACAAAAAAAAAAACATAAATAAGTACTTTGAATATTTTCTATTTGTTTGTGTCATTAAAAATGCCATGGAGACGCTAGAATGCCATTTTTTGTCGTAGAACAAATGCAGCTACAAACATGAGAAATAGAGGAGCGCAAATAACAGACGAACAATGCCAATCCGATAGTGCGAATGATTCGTAGTTGACTCACGGAGAGCAAATGACCAACTATGCCAACAGGTACATCGAACATTTATATTTGATTCATTCCTGCGTCTAGAATTCCAGTATGAGCCCGATATTGAATATTATGCTCATTCAAAAGTAGTAATTTGTGCTATGGACAAGGAATGCCCGCATTGCTATGCTCTCAAATTCAAAAATGAGCCAGTCTGGATGTGTTGTGCGTCAGGAAAGATGCAACTACCTGAAATTGAAACACCACCTGAACCATTGAACGGTTTACTTAACGGTTCAAATCCAGATTCTAACGTGTTCCTGAAGTCAATTAGAACATTCAATTCATGTTTTCAAATGACATCGTTCGGAGCAACAGAAATAGTTCGTAATACTAATGCAAATGGTCAACAATACAATTCTATACTACGGATTTTAATACGTTAAGGTTAGGTTAGGATTATGTATTAAATGATTATATTAATCCACCGTATTATGTCAAACTTGGTATAACGTTGATACTACCGCAGGTAGATTGCCTACCTGATAATATACTGCTGTGAATCATAATTTTTATTCCTGAGAGAAAACTTAAGATAAATCTAGAACATCATCCACCGAATATTAAATAACGAGTTGAACAAAGTTAGAGTCATATAGAATTGGTATATTTAACAAGCAACGAAGTGCACGGGATCAGCTAGTATTTATATATTTTTAAAGCTACTACTTGTTTGAATAATTTATGTAATAATCACAATATACAACTAAAAACAATGACTATAATATGTATATGATAAATAACAAGGAATATTTAACTTGTATATCATTTTTTTTTTTTTTTTTATGTACATTTCTAACAACAAAAATCATTTGGTAATGAAAAAGTAAAAATCACATTATGTTTGCAGTCAATGTTGAAATGGGCTGCGTTTGTAATAAATACTGTAATGTTAGATACAGTTTTATAGTATTCAGAAAGTATATTCTTGGTAATAATATGAAAATTAAGCGTACACACTGCATCGTAATTCAGGTGATTAGTACATATCTTCTGTTTCAATAAACAGATATTATAAATAAATTATCAAAAGCATTTTGTTAGTATTCCAGACCTACATTTATATAAAAGTCTGCTTTCGTGAAGAAGAGATATGATATGAAGTAAATTTCTAGTTTCATGAGTTTTTTGTTTTGATAATATCACGAGATACAAATGGTTGTATATGAGCATTTGAGATTATGATTTTGGACTTGGTTACAAAGTAAAATTGGCGCAGACAGATAGTTCAGTTTTTGTATGCAGAGACTAGGTTTTCGACTAGATTTCAGCTATATTTTGTTTTCAAAGAAGACATAAAAGCGATTATTTGTTATTCTAGACGTGTATTTAAAATATAAATATGTTTTATGGTTGGTTTTTAAATTTTACACTAGGTCTGGGTCTAATTTTAAAGAATCAACCCATACCCAATCGAAAAGTATAAACGCACCTAAAAATCGTATGCTTCGGTATTGTAAAAGTCGAAAGATTTTGACTTAAACTTTAACTATTTGTCTCAACTTCAAAGTTAAACTTAACATTTTGACTAGAAAAAATTATACTTTTATACTAACAAATACGTGTTTTAATCTAGTTCTATATAAATTATATTATATAAAAATTATTGTTAAACTTATTATATCTGTTTTAGGTCTCGAAGTTTAATTAAATAAAATTCGAATGCTTTGAACAACCGGACGACGACGTTGACTCACCTCGTGCTTTACGGCTAGAATTACCCCACAAGTATTAAAGGGGAGTGCTCATGCATAAGAACTGGCTCTAATAAATCATTTCTAATCAAAAATAACTGGTGCAATTTAGTGTACATTTGGGTCCGAATATTTGTAGTACATACAATTTATATACTGTTTTATTATAGTTAATAGGCCAATTGCTATTACACATTCTACTTACTGTAATGAGCTCTTTATATTACGATTAATTAGTCTAATATTTTATTGATTTATAATTTATATTGTTATTAATGATAATAGTTCAATTATATAGTGAATTCAAAAGTGGTTGCTACTAAAACAACGGAAATAAATTGTTTTATTATTTATACAATTTATTTATACTTTATTATTATATATTATATTGATTATGTGATTAGTTGTTTTGAGTTGTTTATTCAGTGAATTGATTTGGATTTCAGATTGGACTTATTTGGTTTCATTTATGTTTTTCTCAGTTAAGGATATTTATTACAAAATGTTTGTTTGGGTTCTAACGTTCGCAACTTTCTTTTTTCTGATTTTCAGAATAAGTGTATTTTTGTAGATTATTTTTTAGAATTTTTTATAGATGATTATAATTTTACATTATTTTCATCCAACCATTTTGAATTTTGATTTTTGTTCATCGTTCATAATATTAATGGTAATACAATTGTGTCTAGCCGTTTAGGTATGCGTATATCGCGTTGGTCTTGGTGATTATAATTATTGTCTAATATGCTTATCGTGTGCGATATTATACATATTATCCATTAAACCAAATCATGAAAGGAACAGACGTTGCTCAAATTCGAGAATTAAATGATTATCGATGGTATCGATTCTTTTGAAATTTGGATTCACACAATAATACGTGCTTATGTTAAAGCCCATACATAGTGATAATTTCCAAGGGTTATTTTGATATTAAAAATTGTATTTATTTTTTTCGTTTCATTTATTGTGGGTTTTTTGTAACAATTATAAAAAAATAAATATATATATAAATATTAATTTTAAAATCACATATTATTTAATTGTACGAAAGTGATTTAGTCATTATATGGGTATATAAGTATTCATAGGTTTTTGATTTATGAGTTATGATAAATGTATATTCATACTGTTAAACCAATGTTATTTACCCGTGTTATAAATGTGCCTTTCTTGCGACAGTGTGTGGTCGGTTACAGTCCGCAGCCGTACACTAGTTTCGTCCATCTTGGCATCGGCTCCAGATACTTTGGCAGTGCATTTGACATCCATCTTATATTTGTTTATGTCCACCCAATCTTTTTTCAATGGAAACCGTAGTCCCAATGTAGAATTATAGAATGGACCATCGGATACTTCAAGCGCGTAACGTTCAAGCAGGTAACTATCAACCTAAAATCAAAATAAGACAATATATAAACAAAATTAACTTTAATGGTATGAAAAAATAATTTATAGTTTGACGATAGTAAAATAAGTCATGTGCTATGATAAAATAATGGTATCATAATATATAAGTTATTATAATTATACAATAATTAATTAAAAATTAAGATATTTTAAACATATAAGTAACACTTTTTTGTATAAAATAAGAATGTACATTTTCATATAAAACACGAGATATTTATTTATATACACCGTATATGATATACACATATAAGTATAATTATCTTCCGAATTTCTAAATGGTTAATTATAACATTTTTTAACTTAACATAATATGTTATTATATATACTTATTGATGTGCAATGAAATCGAAAAATTATGCATGACTCCAAGGGCAGATCTAGAAATATAAAATGGAGGGGGCTAATTTGTACTTACAGAATGACAAAATATATAATTTTAATAAATATATATATATATATTATACTTACATTTTAAATGTTTAAATATAAAAACATTTATTTTAAGTATTTACAACATACTTATATAATATATAATATTTCCAGGGGGGGGCTTAAGCCCCTTCGCACCCCCTGGATCCACGCCTGCATGACTCTGTTGATTTTTTTAAATATTTAGTAATTATAAATCTTGTTATATTAAATCGGTGAGAGGTGTTGTATTTTCATGTAGTTTATTATTATTTAACCATAAGCCAATTAATACTGAGTCCTATAGATATTTAGATAGTAAAACACTAAATTTATAATCATTTTATGATATATTTTAAAATTCCATTAGTTACTCAAGCCTGTTTGACAAATATATGATGTAGCATATAATATTTTTGATTTTCACAATTTATTTAATACATTAAATGGATCTCTTTTTTTAATTGTATTTCCATGGTCTAAAGTTGTTAATTTTTAAACGTAGAAAGTTCCGTATGGAGTTTTTTAATTTTCCATTTTCGAAAAATTATTCGGTATAAAAATATAATTGATTAGTTATTAAAAATATTTTTAAGTGAAAATATTAAAACACATTAAAATTTTTCAGAAAATGTCCAAAACGAATACACATGTATTTGGTTGTTTTAAAATTGGAATAAAAAAATACAATGCTTGTTTTGATAATAATGTATGTAATCATTTTTAAAGTCAATTGGTATTGAATTATTTATTGATATTGTTCACGCACAAATCGAACACCTTCTAAGATATTCACAAATATAACGAAGGTTAATTAAAAGCGCACTAATGAAGCAAGTCCCTTAAAAATGGTATATTGTTCCATTACATGTTTACTGCATTAAACCAATTATTACAGCTCATCAAATTATGAATTAATAAAATTCGTCAATAATTAATACGAAAAAAAATTAAATTAAATTACCAATTTCGTGTTACATGAAATCGACTGTTTTAATTAGAAAATCTCTGTACTCTTTAACGTCATTTTACAATCATCATCAACTTATATTTAATTAAGTCTATGGCTATATACATGTTTTATTTATTTATTTGTATGCCGTTATTAACACACATTAACAATAAAATAATCTATAAACATGAAAATTATAAATCATGATATTAAAATAATAAATAAGAAAATAAGAAAGTAGGAATAAACAATTAGACAATAATAATACAATACAGTAACATATACACTAAAATAACTCTAGGTGGGTAACATATATTAGACTAGGGCGGTTATATATTGATATGTGACTGCAACTCCCAAATTGGTTCTTGATAAACACATTTTGGTAATGTGTTAATAGTATAAAATATCACCAGGAGGATCATGAGTTTTTTACGAGTTATATTTTTTAGAATACTTTTACTATGTACGAAAATGTTTTGTCAAAATCAGAATTTTTTGTCAATTTTGTAATAACAAATTTTAAACAATTAAATCACAATATAATTATATATATATATATTTATGATGTGTTAATTATACTAAACTGATCTGTTCTATGTTAATATGTTATTTCTTGGATAAATTCATATTAGAAAATTATAGATTTATTTTAAGTACGCAATTAAAAATTGCTATTATATCAAAGTATTCTACTTTTAGTATATACTCTTCTTCTCTTCTTCTTATCTTGGTTTCGGCTTTTATGAGACATGCCACTAAATACAAATCTTTAATTCTGTCCTTGTCTTCTGTAGCTTCTCTTTAGCTGATTTCTGGTCCTATCGTTTTTTATCTATTTTCATAGTCTTCCCACATCAGTCTGAGTCTTTCTAAAGGTCTTTACTCTATATACTCTTCCTTAATTACCTGTTTAACTAGATATCCTTGCATACTGCAGGCATGACTTCTCCCCACATGAATTTTCTTTTTGTGATCTCTTAACTATATCAGGTCTCTGAAATTATATTTGGAGTTCATAATTATGCAATTTTTTCCATTCATTTGTCTGATTATCACAGACCAGTCCATATATTTTTCTTAAACCTTTCCTCTCAAATACCCTTAGTCTTTGTTCTTCAGCTTTACTCAGTGTCTACGTCTCAGAACCATACAGGACAATACATGGTAATAATTTCATATACATTATTATTTTTAAATTTTTCTAGAAGGTCCTAGGTTTTATTAATTTTTCAAATCACTGGGTGAGAAAAGGAGGATCGTCTCAACGGCACGCAGGTACAAGGAGCTCTTCATACAAATAGTTGAAGACATAATGAGTTGCAAAGAGCAACTGGAGAGAGAGAGGCAACACGCCATGATTAGTTAAGCTTTGTTCGTTGTAGGCCAAAGGCCAACACAGGGTGGTTAGGGGCCCCCAGCTTCATGTACATTTTTTTTTTTTTTTAATCGCTATTTTGCTAACTGCAATGTGTATTTTTGTGTGTGTGATTCATTTCAATAAATGATACGGACGGGGAGGCAGCAATGGGGAAACCTACTTCCCTCCCCGTTTCGCGGTTAAAAACTGAAAAAAAATAGGTTAAACAATACTAGAGACAGCACATCCCTTGTCGGAGATCTATTTTTACCCTCACAGGCTACGATGTTGTGTTAGTTATCTGAATCTTTACATCCGTCTAATTGATGCTGGTTCCAATAAAGTTTAAAATTTTACTTAGGAATCTAAATTCTATCATTATATTTATTAGGCTTTCTCTATGGACATTATCATAAGCTTTTTTTTTTAATTCCACAAACAATATGTGTGCATTCTTATTGTGTTCATATCATTTTTTACCTTCGAATATATAAAAATATAATTTAATGATCAGCAAAATTAATTATATTTAATATTTGAATTTTTTCTAAAACAAAATTATTGATTTATGATACAAAAAATATTATTATTTATCTGTAAAAAGTTTTATTCTCTTATAACGGTGAATTTAAGAGCCCAATTTTAATACAGTAAAACCTGTAAAATATGGAAACGGTTGGGACTGGATATTTTTTCCGTTTTAGACAATTTTCCATTTAATACAGGTTGTAGAAAAAAAAAAAATCAAATAGATTTTTATTACATCTATTTTATATATAAATTATTATTGCATTTTACCTACTTTTTATTTTACATAATCATATACTCCAAAATTCATCTTATGTTTTTTGTTTTGTTATTTGACTTACTATTTTCTTTTCTACTAAATTTTTCAAGTTGAGAATTGATTCAAAAAGTTAATTTTTATTATTTTGATCCAATGCGAATATTTCAATCATTTCATGGAGGGCACTTTGTACGTTTTAATATAATTTCCATGCAACGGTACATTATCAGTTACTGTTAATTTATCTTTTTCACTTGACTCAATTAGTTTAATTTTTTATTTAGTGATAATCATTAATTTTATATATTGAATATACGTCTATACGCAGTCTACGGCATAAAACTACTAAGACACTTATCGATAAAATAAACTTATTGCAACAAAACAATCTATATACTTTATATAGATAATATTCATTGACTGATAATTTTAAAATAAATTTATACATTATATGTATACATTTTGTACATGTGCAAATTATTTCCATGATATACAGGTGCATGACAAAACATCGTTTCCATTTCCACATTATTCAGGTTCCATATTACACAGGTTTTACTGGATATATTTGTAAAAATATAGAAAATGAGAAAATAAATCCAAAATTTAGATTCTAAATAAAATAGTGCTAGTTTTAATAATGATTAAAACCATTAAAGTGTGGTAAGATCATATTTTACGTAAAGTTTTGGTTTTTAAATTTTTTTTATTTATTTCTTAGTTTTTTTTTTTTTATTTCTAGTTGCATTATGATATTTATTTCAATAAAAATTCTCTTAAGAACAAAAAGTTTTGAAATAAATATGTAAATACGTTCCCTTCTAAATTAGAAAGAAGACGTTGAAATATTGATTATTTTATTTCAAATAACGGTGTATTAATCAGAAACCCTTTTGTGTTAGTAAGAGTTAATACATAATTTATTTCAACTATTTATTTTGTTTTCCGAGAAATCTTTTAAACAATATTGTTGAAAAAATAACAATGTATTTAAATAGTATTTATATAAATACTTTATACTTAATTTGAAAAACGGAAGTTATTAATTTTTTTATATTAATAGTTATTAACTATTAGATGTAATTTAAATTGTATTATGTTTATAGATTTTGAGTTGATCAATTATAATTATTTATATAATAGAATCTTTATTTCTTAAATTTTAGGAGCTATTTAAATGACAAGAAAAATTATTTGAGTTATACATTTACATATTAAAAGCATTAAGATAACATAATTTTAACTAATCAGGTTCAAGTTTAATGTATGCCTGTGTATATATAAATAATATTTTACGTGTTTGAAAATTAATGTTATTAACATTTTTATTATCATGCAATTTACGGATGTCATACTTTATTAAATGGAAAATGTTTAATACATTAACACTATATTTATACTACCAAAATATACCGAAAACCATATTTTTATAAAAATCAATATACTGAAGTATCTAATATAATAAAATGTTTAATCAACAATTATTTGGTAAAGAAGTTGACTTATAATAATTTATTTTACCAAATATAAATTGAAAAAATTATTTGATATTTTATATAAAAAATAAAAATATCGTTATCTTATATAATTATTTAAACTAGTTAAAATGGTAGAATATATGGAACTACTTAATCTAGAATAAAACGCGTCGAGTACAAAATGTACATTAGTTTCGCTCAGAATAAGTAAAACTTTCCAAATAAAACTTCCCAGAGATATGTTGTTTATTTTTTCGAAAAACATTTAATGTTTTTTTTTTTTTTTTTTTTATACTTTTCGTTTAAGAGAAATCAAATAGTTGGACACCTGTTTATGGTCTCAGGGGAACAGTTTAATGAACACATTTCGAGCGTCAAATTACATAGGTTGAAAACGACTAGGGAAAAAAGTTTCATACCACAGTAAGAATGTAGCCGTTGAAAGTTTAGGCTATTTGTCAAATGGTAGATGAAAAGTATGGGGTGGGGGTTGCGGGATAGTGACAAACAAATGCGATAACAACACCAAACGAATGCGATTAAAAACAATAGCTAAGAGTAGATAAACTGTATGTGTAAAAACCATTTACAAGATACAAATTTTGGTTTTATAAATATATATTTAGTTAATATTATTTAGTAATTATTATTTAATTTATTATAAATTACCTTATACTGCAGGTGCCATAGTGCGGGGGAATTTTCGTTTTACCATTGACACTCGTCTGCTATTAACTTATATTTATTTGGTTTTATTTTTTTTTAATAATTTTCATGTTTGAATGAAAATTAAAGCAATATAATTTGACGTAAAATCATTATAGATAAACGCTGCGAAGGTCGGTATTGTATATGGAAACCTGATGTGTCTGTTTTATACTATAAGCGAACAAAATTCATCTGAATCCCAACCCACACGCATGAGAGCTATTGAAAATTATTGTTTCCGTAAACAATAAATTACACAAATCGGAGATGCATATTATTATTCTTATTGGATATTGTTTCGTCCCAAAGATTGGTGGGGATGAAAAACGTTTATCAAAAAACGTTCACACCGGAGCTGTCCGATAAGACGTTAAATAATATGGTTATAGACAGTTGAGTTTACATTTTATAACAATTCTTCATAAAAGAAATTCGAAGAAAACGAAATCATTAAGCAAATGATATGTATCTCTTATATTTTTTTTTCATGCTACAAAAACTGTTATTGATTAACTAACTTCGAGGTATCCGCGTTTCGCTGTAGAAAATTAATGATGAAAAAAGCTCAAATCATCTTTTTTTCATTAGAATTTATATTTGGAAAAGGTCAGTCATTTATTGGGTAGGTTGAGTAGTTGACTGAGATGAGTATTTTTTTTTTTATTCAATTTGAAAACAATATATCCAAGGCAATAAATATTCTGAAGCTATATAAGTTTATTGTAGGAACTATTTCTAAAATAATGGACACATACTAATTATTTATTGAGTTACCTATTCAAGATTTCTTTAATGTAGATAAAATACTAAAAAAATTAACATTTTTTTTTTTTTTTAATTGGGTCTTATTAAAAATTTTCTATGAAAAATGTAGAGTATAACTGCCTTTAAGAAAATTGCTCTAAGGATTTGAGATATTAAGATGAGGGAGTCGGTTCATGAACAATATTATTTATTAAACGTTTTCTATGTAAATCCGGGGATTGCCATTCACCATTGTACTATAAGACCGACATGTTTGTAGTGGTTTAAACTAGTAATACCATTGTAGTACTTACCGATGTTTTCACAGTGAAACTCAGTGACAGTTGCATCTATATATCGACGCACAACAATTCCTATCTCTCTAAGTAACGAACATTTTGACCTCTACAATACGTATATAAATCATCAAATAAATACAGCAAAATGCACTAAAATGGAAAATTCACCAAAATACCTAGTTTACGGACAAAATTCTTCTTATGAAAATTTGATTTTTTTAAGTACTTATTACTTATTATTATTTTTAGTGACAGACAAATATAAAATATATATTTATATTTAATATTATATTGGTGACATTATATTATTTATATCTACTTTGATAATTCTTACTCAAGCATAATAATGAAATATTTAATTCAATATAGCTTTAAAATTATATATCAATTAAAAATGGCTGCGTACTATAAAAAATGACACCAGAAAATAATAAATTAATCGTTCTTAGTTTCATTGCCACAAAGTATATTAATTGAGTTAAACATGTTACAACTTCACATTTTTCATTTTTCATTAATTTGAACCAATTTAATTATTGTTCGTTATTAAAAATAAAAAACCTGAATTATAATCATACATTTATCATTAAGTGTTGACAAATGGAAAAATAATTTTTCCACAAAATAATTATGAAATAATTTAAAATTTTAATTTTAACTTTAAATTTAAAATATTCCAAATAAAATATATATTGTATAATACAAATTATATTATATTAATACTTAAAAATAATTTGTCATTTAACATTTATCGTTCGTATTTAAAACAAAAAATTAAAGATGATAATTTCTGTAACTCAGTCTAAATTTTTGTATAAAAAAAAAATATTAATGTCAAATAAATGTCCAATAATTTAATAATTTTAATAGTATGATCTACATTATCATTTGATCAATTATCTAAGTGCTTTCACTGAAATGTTTCTTCATCCTGCCATTCAAGCAACATCACGATAAACTATGAATACCTATCACATATATCTAATGTCCTTCTATACAAAAAAGTTGAGTGATATAAAAAAAATATATATGTATTAATAAATAAGTGTTAATTATATTTAACAACATAATAATGAAAATTATAGACAATGCGATTGATTACTAATTTTAAGGATTTTAATTTTTCATGAATAAAAAATTTGATAAAATATTGTTATCAATATATTTTTTTAAAATAATAATACTAACATGATTAATTTGAATAGTTTAAAAATAATAGGTATGTGAATTAAAATACCAAAAATTATGAAAATTCATAGTCATCCATAATCATAGAAAGGATTGTAAATGGTTAATTTACATGATTAATATGAATAGTTAAAATATAATATGTATGTGAATTTAAAATATGAAAATTCACAATGTTAAGTGAAGTATATTCACAGAAAGGATTGCATATGGTTAATAGTACAATAAATGTATTCATTAGATTGGGTTCGCGCATACTCTTCTATTTTTTCCTCTGAAAATAGTAAATTTTTCAATGGTTTGTTTAGTTTATTTTGTATACAATATGACTGCGTGACTTGTCATAAATTTCAAAACTCGCATAAAATTGTAATTTTCGTAAACTGTTAATATAGAATCCTACATCGTGGTTAGTATTAACAATATGTTCAACCAAAATAAATATGGTTTGCCATTTTTGAACTTTTGCTGAATAATTGTCAAAAAAATATAGGAAACTGAACTGTCGGAAATATATGCAATAAACGTTTATTTTACATTGGAAAACATAACCGTATTCCAGGCTACTTAATTTTCAGTTTAAACTCAACCACGTAGAAACACGTCCAATGGTGTTAATTTATACAGTCTTTTTTTTGTGCATTATATTACATCAGTCCATCAACGATTTTCAGTATTGATTATTTTTATTATACGAGGTCGAAGAGAAAAAAAAAACCATTCTCTTTCATCATATCCATTATTTCAGTCACGCTTTATAATATATATTTATAAATATACATTATACATTTTTTTTCGCTTAAGCTTTTCAAATTTAATAGAAATGCTACTTTATATCTTCTATGTATGTGTACTCAATTCCTTTTGCTATACATCCGGTTCTACGCACCGCTCTGGGCTTACACACTGGTAATTTCATTTTATTAAGTTCTATTCGGGATTAAATTTATTTTTATTTTTATTTTCCACCTTCTATTTCATATTCACTCACTCACCTGCTATTTAATAAACTACAATAGAAGTCGGAAATTAGGAAAATTAGGAAAACTTTTAGTATAATATGCAATGTGTCAATTAAACCATTTGATTTTAATAGGCCGATTGGTTTTAGTTATTATGAAAAAAAAAATTTTAAAATAATCTTCTTCATAAAAATAAAAAAATAAAAAATATATGTTGTATAAAATATGTGATGATCGATGTCCGTTTCTTCGTATCAAGTAACTTGATAATTATGATTTCGTATGAATAAGGTAGTTCAAAGCTATTTTCATCCATGCCATGCTGAACTGCTGGACTACAATAATTGAAAAATTATTCTGAGAAAATTAAGAGATTCCACAATTTATTTGCTTGATAGGAGTACCTTGCTTTTTTCTTTTTCATTATTACCGTTAGTTTGTATAATAGTTTAAGGATTCATAATCATTTTACATATGACAATATGCATTGGTTATCGCCAAATATTCGAATTTTTTCGTTCATATTGGCCCTTATTTTTTTAAATAACTGATGTGTCGTTCCATAATTTAATAGATTTTTAATGTTTTAATATACATTGCTAAACATTTTTTTGAACACGATAATATCAGTTATCTAGGTTATTAATATGCGGCTTCTATTTTCTTTTATCTGTTTACATTTTTTTCTTTATTATCTTTTACTTTATTCTTTATTTTTTTCATTATCATTACCACAATTTTTTAGATTCTGAACGGAGTGATGGAATCTATTGGTTTTACAATGATGTGTGTTTATTTTTTTATTTTTTTATTTTTGTGTCTGACGACACCTTTTTTGACAGTAAAAATGCTTCAATTTGCTTATGTAGCAACTTTTCTGAAAGGAAAGTGAATCTAGTTGGTACTTTGGGGGGTCAAAAGTAAAAAATTTTCAATATTTTTTAAATGTGACGGGAAAAACCTTATTTTGTTTTTATTGAGCTATTTATAGACAATTGAAATTTTCAATTTTTTTAAGTATTTTTTTTTAAATAACGATAATATTTTTTTGGCCGGTCAGAAAATCTTGAAAATTTAATACAAGGTTTCTTATAAGTTGTTCCTTAACTGATAAAAAAAAAATCTAAAATCGTAAGTCACAATTTTTTTTTATAAGTGCTCAAAGTTCCAATTTATACGAAATATGTAAAAATTGCGAAAATTTGCAAGTTATTTTGTAGATAAAAATTCATAAAATTTTTTCTGTTCATACTTAAGATTCAAAATAGGTATATCTATAAGCTACTCTTAAAAATCTTTAAAAAAATTTATACCGTACTTAGAGGAAAAAATTTTATGACTGTTTGAAATTTAAATATTTACGAAATTGCATAAAATAGCGATTTATTCTCAAACGATTTTTAATATTAGTTATAAGATTTTTGAAATTTTTACCAGCTGTTATGATTGGCATTTTCTTTATGTCATATTTTTTTCAAAATATAATATTGATTTTTAAGCTACTTATAGGCATTTAATATATTCGATTTTTTTACATTTTATTTTTATAATCGGTGATACAAAATACTTGTAAATTTAATAGAAGATTCCACAGAAGTAGTTCTTAATGTCATTTAAAAATTATTAAAATTCATAGCCACAATTTTTTTTTATAAGCGTTTGAACAGCGAATATTGACATAAAATTATATGTAAAATATAATATAATGTATAATATTCTAGACTGACAAAGATATCGGTTTTTTTAAAATGCTCTAACTCAAAAACGAAAAACCGCAACAACTTGAAATTTTCACCAAATCTTTATATTGATGTTTTCTATACATTTCTAAGTATTTTGACATATTTTGACTTATTTATAGATAATTTAAATTTTCGATTTTTCTAAATTATTCGTTTCAAAATAAAATATACTTATTACAATATTTATAAATAACATTGTATTATATTCTAGACAAACATATCATCTCCGTTCAGAATCGTTTTTCGTGTACAATGATACCTATCATTGAATTCAAATTTAACAAATCCATTATAATGACCTATCCTATGAAGAGTCGCACTTCACCCCTAGTGTACAGCAGAGCGAGGCCCATCCGCTTCTTTTTTTAATTTTAATTTTTCAAGTAAAGTAAATCATTTTGTAAAATATCTTATTATAATACAATTTAACGGTGTTATTAATATCTTCACTTATCATTTAATGGTAATTTATATTTTTGGGAATTCTTTAAAGCAATACCTAAATGCATGATCAAATTCGGAAATTTTAAAATTATTTTCAAAATTATTTTCAAAAGATTAATTTTTCATTTTATTATTATTATATTTCTGAATATTTGAACAATTATTTTTTTAATTTTATTTAAAGTTGTTCTACTATTTTTATTTTTTTATTTTGTTTGGTGGTACTAGATAGTAGGTTTTTCGTTAGTTGAAACCAATGTTCAGAATGTTAATTTAAAAATTAAAATCCAGTCCGGCCGCAACGCTTAACATGAACGCATGTACCTCGCACTGTGTTTGTTCCGTTATCTCAGTTTTATGCTCGTTAATTGATTTTATTAAATCGCCAACAATAGGTAGTTATCATAGACCTAAAAATGAGCCAGACGGTTCGTTTGACCAAGGTCGGAGATAAGTACGTCTTTGTGAAAGATCCAGATCCGAACATGAGTCCCGGTTCGCCACATGATCCTACTAACTTAAAACATTCAAAGCGCAATCTGTCAAATTTGTCTTTATCTTGGCGATAAAAAATCAAAAATTTTCATCACACCAAACAGATACGCCGTTCTCGCCTCCGACGAAATTGAAACTACTACACCATCTATTTCATCCATATATAGTCATGGCAACGCTCACATTCCCGATCAGGGCGAAGATTCTCCAGTACCGCCAATTTATATCAAAGATATCTCAAATTACTCAACATTCAAAAACCTCTTATCGAATCTTATCGGTCCGAATGGATTCACTTGCAAATCGTCAACATTATTGTTCAGCCCTCGAGTTTGTCAAATTTCAACATAATTGTGAAACATCTAAATGACACCGACGCCAAATTCCACACCTTCAAACCCCGTCAATTTCACTCAGTCAGGTTTGTTATCAGAAACTTACATTTCTCTACCACTGAAAAAGATATTTTTTCTGCTCTATCAGAATTGGGACACTCTGTCGTACATGTTCAAAACATATCAGATAAAAACAAACGCCCTTTACCTCTATTTTTTATAGAAGTTTCCCAAGATGCAAACAATGTGGATATCACAAAAATTTCGTCTTTACTTAATACTAATGTCATTATAGAAAAACCGCACAAAAAGAACCGCGGTCCTCCGCAGTGCCATAAATGCCAATCATATGGCCACACGCAAAATTATTGTCACCACGTCGTGCGCTGCGTTAAATGCGGAGCAAATCATCACACCAAGGAATGTTCCAAAGATCGGAATAGCCCGGTCAAATGTGCCCTGTGCTCCGGGGACCACATCGCCAACTTCAGGGGCTGCCCTGCTTTCATAAGCGCTCAAAAAAACTCAAAACTTCTCAAGGCTTCTCCAACTAAAGTTCCGGTGCCAAACCTTCATTCCAGACCAAAATCATACGTGGAAGCCACCCGGACCACAGATTTTTCCACAGATAATTTTCCCGTCCTATTATCTAACTTTATAACCAACCTCAACTCTCTAATCAGTCCTCTAATTACTCTCCTCTCTTCAGTCCTACACTTATTAATCCCCAAAACTTCCTTATCTCCATAGCTATTTCTGTATACATTTTTCCTTATATAACATAATAGTAATGTATTTTATTTTATGAAGGCGAAGTAGAAGAAGAAGAAGTAATGTATTTTATTTTATGTCTAAACATATATATCTTAACTAACTGCTATCTTATCTCTTGTATTGGCTACGGCGTACGCTACGTCGAAACCCTACAATACTCTTAATCGGTGTAACTATATATAATGTACAATGTTTAATCTATAATATTATGTATGACGTATAATTGTTGAGCTGTAATAGTATTTGACTAAAAGCTAATAAAAAAAAAAAAAAAAAAAAAAAATTAAAATCGTTCACGTTCACATTCAGTTTATGAAAAGTAACTCATTCAAGTTAGTATTCATTATTTTTTAATGTGAATAAATTTATATTCGAGTTCTATGAAAAAATGAAAGCGTTTATTAGCTACTAATTTAATTTTTTTATTTTATATTTATGAACCATTAAATTGTATTCTATATAAATAGGACCTTTAAAAAATGTATTAGGTATATTTTACTTTATATTTAAAGCATGCATTTAAATATATTATAATTAATATTTATTATTTTTTTTTTTTTATACGTATATTTTTAAAATGTTAAGTAAATTTGAATGTCTCAAAAATGTTTTAAATTCATTAAAAATATAAACGCCAATTACGTAAATATTATATTTGAGCAAAGGAAATAACGTTCGCGTGTTGTTCACAAAATATGAATGTGAACGCGTGAACGTACGTTCTTTCCAAACACTGGTTGAAACAGATACTCACTGAAGTGTAATTAATTTGTTGTTAAATTCTCGAGTAAAGTAAAGTTTAGTTAGAACTTAAATAAAATTACGACCGATACTGTGTATAATAATTAACCATCGAATAATAATTATTATAACCATTATTATTACATGATAACATATATACTGTTAAAACGGTGTTTGGTTGCGGTTTGTTCATATAGTAAAGTTGATATTCAGTTTATAATATTGTTCACACATATACCAGTCTTATAATGGACAGGACTAACCGCAAAGTTTCCACATGCTTGCTAGAATTTCCAGGACAGTAATTACGTTAAAGACATTTACCATCTTAAATATCAGCAGCGCAAAGTAATTTAATAAATTATTCTGCGAGAATATTATCAAAGCGATGGATTAATTTTGAAATAGGAAGAATAACGTATTTCATCGAATTATTCACGTTATTGTTTCAGATAAATATTCTAACGTATAAGATATTTTTACAAAAAAAACACGGATTATATCAATATATGAAGAATACTGCGTCCTAAATGTATTACAATATGTCTGTGTATGTGTGGAAAAGAAAGAAATATCTTTTTATAATGATCTATAAAGGGGCAATAGCCTACAGTATTGGTGTAAAGAAAAAAAAAATATATGAGTTTAAAATGTAATACGTTTATGAATATTTAAGAAAAATATTTGATGTTTATGGCATTGGGATGATGTATTTTAACATTACATCTATAATCTATGTAGAAAAAACTAAAGATTAAACTTGACCCAAAGGAAGAAAAAAAATTATAAATTTCAGTTTAGACAGTACTAAAAAAATACTAAATATTTTTTCTTGGAGCAATCTACCACATTGCGCTTACTGATGATATTGACATACGATCACGGTTGTCAACATTTTCGCGTAAAACCAACTCTTTAAAGGTTTGAACTTTAAACAGTATCTGTGCATAACTATTGGTTTCTTTTTCTTAATTAAAATGCCCTTGAACAATGTGATATACAATTATAATCGTGGCAACTGCCCGTGACTGTTCCGACATTAGTAGATATGTTCGTGGTATTATTACAATACGGGTCCGATGACGGTACATTAAACATAATATATATTTTTTTTAACCGGAAGCAAACAGTATTCTCGTCACGCGGTGATACCAATACGGGCACTGTTTCGCGCTTAGGTGTGTGGTGGATCCCGTACCGGTTTTCAGGTTAACAGACGGAAGCGCGTTTCCGGTTCTAGGAGCTTTCCGCATACTTTCTACCATTGTGTCAAAGTCACGATTAAGTGTCGGAAGCTGTATTTTTTCTTTGAATTCTTACACTTTCGTATATGGTGCATTGTGTACTTACGGTATCGGCGCAAACAACGTGCTCTTTAACTGCGTTGTTTAGCGGAAGAGTGTCTGCGAAAGTGCATTTATACACATTTTGTTGGGCTTTTACCAGCGCCATGCCCGCGTGGTCGGATTCGAACAAAAGACTTGACCGCCGCTGTCTTCGGAGCTAATGGATCAGGCGGCACCGATTGAAATAGAATGTGTGTGTGAGTATGTGTGTATATGAGTGCGGGCGCGTGCGTGTGTACAAGCGAACATCAGTCCTCAACACAACAGTTCTTTAGTCGGTCGCGCGATATCGCTCTCTCTCCTCATCACCAACCATCTCACCCATCGTTTTCTTTTCCATACCATGGGTGGCCCTGTTAGAGAGCGGTGACACCACCACGTTTGGTAGCAATGGCTTTTATGAAAACGTGAAAAATCTTTTAGCCACCATTGTCCCGGTCAAGTTGAGTTGATATTTGAATGGTCCTTTGTTATTGTGGATTTTTAAAATAGGTAGTATTATTTATTTAATACTCAAATGCCTACACTATGCGAATCGGAAAAAGGGTGGTAGTAGTAGCAACAAGAACCTCGTTCTGGCGTTTGTGAAATAAAAGTATAATCTCAAAACGAAAAATTCATAATTAGTGATTTAGCTTATTAAAACTTTCTTTCCATTATTAATTGATTATAATTAGTTCTTAATTATTTAATCATCCGTTACTTTTTTGTAGTTTCGAATAATATATATGGTAGTTGGAATGATATAAAAGTACCTTATGAGAATATTAGTCGTAAGACATTCGATATTCAAATAAAATCAAATGATACCCTAATACAAGTTATTCACAAGGATACCCAATTTGTTTATTTTTTTATACGCCCACCAGTAAAAATCATCCATATAATTTTATTTTCTAAATATTTTACGAATACAATAATTATCAATATTTATATTAATTATTATAACTGTTAAGAAAAACTAATACTTCATTATTTTATTTAATAAAATAGATTTTACACTATACATAACAACGATTTTCTTCGATTTTGTTTTATGATTTTTGTTCCATTTTTTTTCGAAAATTCAAAAAGGCAATATAACTTAATTTTTGATTATTATAAAATTAAACACAATATACAATTTTTGTTGGACTTTATGAAGTGCAGATTTATAATTACGTGAAATTCATAAAACCCACAAAACCCAAGGAAGACGATCTTAAATTAGTTAAATTATGTTATTTCATGGTCATAGACTAACGCGTATGAAGCATATCGTTAGATGCATATAAATTAACATACATATTTATCTAATATATAAAATTCTCGTGTTAAAGTGTTAGTTATCGAACTCCTCCAAAATGACTTGACCGATTTTCATGAAATTTTGTGTGTATATCTGGTAGGTCTGAGAATACTCGACGTTGTAAGGTAACCAAAAAAAAACATAAATAAGTACTTTGAATATTTTCTATTTGTTTGTGTTATTAAAAATACCAAGAAAACGCCAGAATGCCAATTTTTGTCGTAGAACAAATGCAGCTACAAACATGAGAAATAGAAAAAGCAAAGAACAGACGAACAATACCAATTCGTTAGTGCAAGTTGAACAATCATAATTTGTTTGTGATTTTATTGGACAACGAAGTGCGCAGGATCAGCTATATTATATATAAATGCATTTTTGTGTGCGGATCTGTGAGAAGATAGGCTAATTTAAAAAGGGTTAAATTTGATTTTTTTTATTCATCGGATTTTAGTACGTTAAGGTTAGGTTAGGATTATGTATTAATTGATTATATTAATCCACCGTATTATGTCAAACTTGGTATAAATTTGATACTTTATTTGAGTTAAATCATACACTTACGTACAAATAGCATTAGGTCCGCGATCTACCGCAAGTAGATTGCCTACTTGATAATATACTACTGCGAATCAAAATTTTTATTCTGGGAAACAGAAAACTTAAGATAAATCTGGGACATCATCTACCGAATATTAAATAACGAATTGAATAAAGTTTGAGTCATATAGATTTGGTATATTTAACGAGCAACGAAGTGTACGGGATCAGCTAGTATATGTATATAAGAATATAACATATTTATTATAATATTAAAATATTTTCGGATTTTATAAATACATAATATTGTTTCCAACAGACGTCCATTTTCGGCGATCTCGACAAATTTTATTATTAGCTCAGCTGTGAACTTTTATTGATTATTTTAATGCAAGTAAGATTGGGTATATTATCTTTGGTGTAATATTACAAGTTGTATTGAATCCATAAGGTCATTATGTTTTTATGTTCTGATTTTTCGTGTTCAATTAAACAAATTATTAATACTATAGATTTATTCATCGTAATCTTACTTTAGTAACGTCTATAATATTATAGTTATATAATCATTTGAGCGTTTTATTTTGTGGAATTGTGGTTCCTATGGATCCATTAAAATTAATTTAAATTTGTATTTAATTAAAATGAACTTTGAAATCGTTTATAGTGAACGCAAAAATATATTTATAATATTTATTCTATAAAATGTATAAGTTATTATTCTTAGTTTTGTGCCACTATACCGTCGTATTAGATATGGTATATGTATATATTATATATAGTATATATAGAATGTAATGTGTATATAGTGATAATACGTGTATATATATTTTCGGCGGAATCGATATATAAAAATATTAGGCACAATCAATAGCCGGCGCAATCGATAGATTTCTTGTAGGTAAAAAGGCCTTTTCGAGTCGATATACGTCTATATGTCATTGACTGTATGTCAAGAGCGGGATAACGTGATAAATATTTTGAAAATTGTATTTTTAAGATAATAGTGTTTGTTTGAATAATTTTTTGTATTAGTTGTTATTAGTTTATATTAGTAATAATAAACATTATAAACCTATTTTTAGCCAAGGAAACTGTTAAAAGCATATCGAGTGTATATAATTCACAGTTTAACTGTTTAAGATTTTATTATGAAATTAATAAGAAACTAGTCGAAGCAAGTTTTCGCCTATTAATGCAATTTCCGTTTTTATTGCATCCTTAAGTTCGTCTAGTGTACGTGGTTTTGACTCATAAACACGTGACTTCGGATAACCCCAAAGGAAAAAATCGCACACCGTCAAGTCAGGTGACCTAGGAGGCCAATGCACATTTCCAAAACGTGAAATGAGGCGGCCGAGAAACATCTCGCGTACGACGTTCATTGTGGCGATCACAGTGTGAGGAGGTGCCCCATCTTGTTGAAACCAGACATTTGACGGTTTGATTATTGGCTTTCTTCTACGCAACTCTGATTTTAAAAAGCTATTAAGCATGTCAATGTAACGGGCACTATTGATAGTTATCGTGTTTCATTGTTCCTCAAAAAAGTAAGGACCAATGATTAATTTTTTTGAAACTGCACACCAAACAGTCACCTTAAGGCTGTGCAACGGTTGTTCGTGGAGGCTTTGAGGATTTTCTGCAGCATAATAACTGAAATTTAGTTTATTTGCAAAACCGTCGAGGTGAAAATGCGCTTCATCACTCATAAATAACAACATATCGTCATTCACCTCAAATAATGAGAGCATTTCTAATGCAAATTCTGAACGTTGGTGATAATCAGTGGGATTCAACTATTGAACAATTGTCAACTTATAAGGAAGTTTAACTCACGCTTGACGATGCGTCGAACGGAAGAACGATTAATTTGTAAAGCCTGAGCATGTTTGCGCACCGAACGTTGTGGACTTTGGAGAACAGCGGCCTTACCCTTTCCGTATTTTCGGGAGTTGTAACAGTACGTATGGGGCCAGGTGGCTTCTTTTTTGTAATTATTCCCGTTGTTCGAAAAGCAGTAACCCATCTCATAATTGTTTTCCAATCAGGAACCACACCGTGACGGCCAATGTTAAAATTAATTCTGAATGTACGCTGTACTTTCACTACCGATTCATTGTTTTTGACAAATGAGTCGTACGCGAACACACGGTGAACGACACTCCAATGCTCCATTATGGAAACTAAATGGCATTATCTAACGGATCAAATGAGACCTTTCCGACTTACTCACAATCAGCCTACTTCGAGAAAGAAAAACCCATCTATTTTTAGCCCTATTCTCGTGACCCACCCTGTATATATATATATATATATATATATAGATCAAAAACCAAGTTAGTAAAATCTTAAGAGAACTTTTGAAAGTGTTAACTGGCTTACTAAAAAATTAAGTATAATATGATCGACGATTGGTCTACGAAACATGACTAACCTGAATTCGCACTACAATCTTGAGAAAAATTTAATAAAATTGAAGCAGAACGCATTTACTCTGATTGCATTGAAAGTTATAATTTATGATTATATCAATGAGATCAAAAACTAGTATACTGATAGTAAAATCTTATTTTTTGTCATCACACCCTTGATAATGTGCAATGTAACGAAAGTTAGTGTATATGAGTTTCATATGTAACTTTATCGTGAATTTGGACATTTCGGCTTAGTCAACTTGACGTAACCATCTTGGAATGTTATTAGTTTTATTTTTCAATATTCTTAAAATCGCATCAGTTGTTACAACATTTAAAATTTAATCATCAGTCATCTACAAAAAATAAGGTAAAGAGCATACGTGATCGTGAAACTTTTTTTTGTAACTGTTATGGCCAACCAGCTAATAAAGTCATTAGACAACGAAAGAAGGAACAGATGGATTATGGCAATGAACAGCATGGATTTCACCCATTCAAGTTGAAAAAATTGGGAAAATTAGGGGTCGCTCAACCGTCAAGAAAAATATCACAGCAAATGCCATATCAAGAATCATCTACAAGACGTCAAATATTAAATTAATTTCGAATAAATTCGAAAAAGTCAAAGGTAAAAAGAAAACTCAAGGAGACACTTGAGAAATACGAAGATAGACTAGAGCTGGCATCAGAATTTACTCCAGGCGAGTTCCAAACCACTTTAAAACCAGTAAAAAATGGAAAAGCAGCATGAGTGGATGGAATTCTCCCTAATTTTCTCAAAAATGTTGGTCCTACCTGCATCAACTGGATTGTAAAACTCGCCACTGAAATTGATATTTAAGTTACCGAAACTATGACTTGAAACTAAAGTAATTGCAATACTGAAACCAAACAAAGACGCTTCCGACCCCAACAAATATAGAATAATATCTTTACAATCTACCATTTATAAACTTTTCGAAAGACTACTTCTAGCTCACCTGCAACCAATATAAGAAAAGTCCCTACCACTGGAATAAGCCGAATGCAGACAAAACAGAAACTACTGCGATCAAGTTCTGGCGATAACAACGTACGTGGATAACGACTTTCAACAAAAAGCAAAACCGGATGTAGTCTTTCTTGACTTATCATTAGCTTACGACACAGTTTGGACTAGAGGTCTCCTTATTAAAATGGTAAAGATCGTAAGATGTAAAGCCACTCTATTATTCCAAGAGAAAATGATATGAAATTGAAAATGTAGTGTAACTCATGAAGGGAAAACGAGCCGATACAAAACCTTAAAAAATGGCCTTCCATAAAGAGCTATTCTTTTCCCAATGCTTTTTAACATACTAAAGTATGTTAAAAAGTATATACAGCTGACATGACTGACACAGTATTGAGAAAATTCATATACACGGATGACGTAGCACTAGTTACACAAGCCACATTCTTTGAGGTAATCAAAAGTGTACTGAATGCGGACGTAGCAAAAGTTAAAAATTCTTCTAGAAATGGCACCTCAAACTGAGTCCAAACAAATCAGTAACACGCGCTCTTCACTTAAACAACCGAGAAACCAATAGAAAACTAAGTATAGTAGTCGATGACCAAAAAATCACCACCGAAGGAGCACCTAAATACCTAGAGGTAAGGTTAGATCATCGACATCATCGTTGGAGGGGACTTTAATGCGAAGTCTAGTGAATGGAACTCGGCACGAACGGACGAGCGGAGACAACTACTGTCAGAAATGATGTCCAGTCTTGGCCTCACCACAATGAACTCCGGATATACCCCAACCTTCCAAAGGGCAAATTCAGAGTCGGTAATCGATGTAACATTCGGAAGGTTAAGCCACAGCGGCTGAATCGTCGATGGGAAGGTCCTCGACACGTTCTCGGCTAGCGACCATAAGTACATTATTTTTGGTTTGCAGCTGAAGACACGTCCCACGGACGCTCCAGCTCAGGAAGAATCTCCTCCATCCGTCCTAAAATGGGCTTACCGGAAATTGGATCAATCCGCCTTGGAGTCGTACTTACGAACTGATGCTTCTCTTCTGGTAAACGAGGCAACTACCCTGGACCAGGTTGTGGACTCGCTGGTCGCGTACCTTACTAGAGCCTGTAACAGCTGCATGCCCCACAGACCAGCTGCACGACAAACGAGGCGCCTGGGACATTGGTGGACAACCGAAATTGCCAGTTCCAGGAAAACGTGCTTTGCAGCTAGGAGAAGGTATCAAAGAGCAGAAAGAGGAGGAGATGCTAAATTGGCGACAACTCTTTGAGCCGAATACTGTAAGCTCCGAAACAAACTTCGGATCGCCATCCAGAAATCACAGGAATCGGATTAGACAGCGCTCTGCCGAGAGGTGGACAACAACCCGTGGGACCTACCTTACAGGGTCGTTATGAAAAAACTTGGTCGAACGAGGACAAGGAAGGCGAGATTGTCAACCACCTCTTCCCGGATCTACCGCCCACAAACTGGTCCACGACTCCACTCTCTGAGGTCCCTTGTCCCAATGTGGAAAACGGACCAATCCCGGACGCACCTCCATTCACCATTGAGGAGCTGACATTGGCCTGCACCAGACTTCCTGCGGACAAAGCCGCCTCTGACGCCATTCCGAACGAGATTTTACGTCGAGCGACAACAGCCCACTCCAGGTTTTCTTGGAACATTTCAACGTCAGTCTACTTCATAATATCTTTTCAAATCGGTGAAAAAAAACAAGATTGGTCCTGCTATTCAGAGGAGCCGAAAAACCTCGCTCTGAGCCATCCAGCTACAGACCTCTGAATATGTTGGACACATCGGCCAAGCTACTGGAGAGAATTATCCTTAAGCGGCTAAACGACCATTTAGACAACACGAGACAGAGGGCCGAGAGACAGTTCGGGTTCAGGAACGGGAGGTCAACATCTGATGCTATCGACGTAGTATTGCAGGCAGCATGGGAGCAGCCAGGGATGCGGTCTAACACCGTGACATGCTCCTACTGGTATCATTGGATGTCAGAAATGCGTTCAATTCTACTCCCTGGCCGTGGATCGATGAGGCTCTCCACGTTAAGAAGTGCCCCATGCATCTCATCAAGACCATCCGCTCCTATCTAGAGAACAGGGAGATACTGATAGGGGACCAACTATGACCGAGGCGCGTAACCTAACCTGTCCAATAAAGCCCTACAAGATCTACGCAGACAAGCCCAGACTGAGTTAATGTTATCGAAACTGAGCAACTACCCATACTTACCAGTTCAAATAGACATAGTAAACCATCCACTCAACAGACTTATATCTGGAAACCCTATATGGAGCATGTTACGGTCAAATAAATCAATAGAGGAGACGTAGGAAAACAGGTTGTCATATATTAATGCCCAAATTTATTCTCTAGTTAGAGTCCCTGATAACAGAGTCCCAGGCTTTGAGACATGACTGATTTCCCGTTGTGCGAGTGTGGCCTAACACCGACTACAAGCCATGTCGTTAAGGAATGCCAAAGAACAAGATTTGAAGGAGTGTATGAACACTACACGTCTGCGGACCAATGGTGATCATATGGTTAGAGAAATTTTATATTCGACTTTAACAGCTTTGTTTTGTTTGTTAAAAGAACATGTCCCATTATCATTTTCTAGTCCGTTTGTTTTATTTTGCTTATCATATTCTATATTTTATACAACTATTATTTTAGTTTGTTTTGTTTTTTATTCGGTTTTATTTTATCTTTTATCTTATATTCTATACATGTACCAACTAGAGGTCCCAATGGAACGCGTGTTTTTTTACACCCGTATATCCGTGTCACGGATGCACGGATTTATATTTCAAATAAACACGTATTTCACAAAACACGTGAATTCCATGATGATATTCACGTGAATTTACATAATACGTGAATTTTGTGATTTATATTCACGTGATCCGTGATTCGTCTAATTTTTAAATTTTTATCGGTTTTGACAATGACTTATTGAATTAGATAGAAAATACGTATTATCTCATCTTTAGTCGATACATAGTACATATACATATATTCATTTAATTATAAACGTATAAAAACCCTACCTTTTTATAAGCAGTGTTGGGAATAGATAACTAATAATTTTTCTAGATAAAGATAAAGATGACTATACTAATTCTTATCTAGATACAGATAAAGATAGTTATTCTAAATTTTATCTAGATAAAGATAAAAATAAGTACATTTTTATCTAGATAAATATGAGATAATTTCATGTTTGATTTTGAAAATATTCAGGATACTACAGCCTACAGATATTAGGTAAAAAATTCATAATTAAAAACATTTTGAAATAAATATCATTTTTTAAACTAATTTCAAACATTAATAAACATAAAATATAAAATATTTTTTTTTGAAATAAACTTCATAAGAAGATGACAAATCATTCTCTAACTTAATAATAAAAAAATCTTAGATTTGAAAAATATAATAACAATACATTTCTGTCTTTTTTTTTAACAAATTTCAAACATTTTGAAAACAAACATATAATATAAAGAGTTTTTTTTAAAATAAACTTCATAAGAATATTGTCATCTTGTCAGTTATTATCTGTGTAATAGGTATATAATGTACAGAAAAATATAAAAATGAAAATATAAAAACATTTTAAATTTTCAAATTTTATTTTTATTCCATTTAAATAAATTATCTAGATTGGTACTCATAGATAACAAGATTTTTATATAGATGAAGATAAAGATAACTGAGTATAAATTTATTTAGATAAGATAAAATACAAATAATTTTTATCTAGATAACTTATCTAGATACATTTATCTAGATATTCCCAACACTGTTATCTCTCATTGTACCGCATAACGTTTATGTATATGCACGAAAGTTTCCATTTCTCTTTCTTATTCAGTATTATTCTTTTTAACCGGAATCATATATTGGAGTCTTGTACATTTTTTAACTTCATTTAACATTGAAATAGTTAAAAAATAACTTATTGTAATGGGCAATAAAAAATCAAGTTGGATTTGGCAATATGCAAAAAAGAAAGAGAATATTGCATACCTACTGTCTTTTGTGTGAACTATATTTATAGAATTATAGACTATAGTATTGTTATGTTTAATTTAAATATTATTATTATTATTAGTTATCCATCTGTGAATGAAGTTTATAATTTATATTAAATGTTAAATAAATATCGTTGCTAATTATATCATTAAATTTTCTTTATTTCTGTAATTATAAATTTCTTTTAAATATACGTATATTTCACATGTATGTTTTTAAATAGTATTTATTAAATATCAGAGCTCTTAATACACGTCTCACGGATTCGCGTGTAACGCGAAATAAACATGTTTATCCAAAGTATATATTCATTTTTATACTGATTAAATAAGTAATTTATGCTAAGTAGGTACTTAAATTTTAAATAAATTATTATTTGTACAAAATTAAAATTAGGTTAACCGTTTTTATTTTTGATTTGACACGTGATATGTGATACGTGAATTGCGTGAATGTACGTGTATTAAGAGCTCTATTAAGTACACGAAATTCACGTGAATTACGTGAACTACGGATGACACGAATTTCATCACGAAATTTTTAATTTCACGTGAACACGTGTAATCCGTTAACACGGGTAATAAGAGCTCTAGTACCAACCTATTGACTCTATAATAATAGCTTATGCCAAGTGTCATTTGTATAAATAAATAAATGTACGATAAATAAGGTTAAGAGCATACGTGATCGTGACATTTTTTCTTATGACTGTTATATGTGTATTTGTATTTGATGCGTATGTAACAATTGTTACATAATTATATATAATATAATATATATTATATATATTACTATTATATATATTTGTATTATATATATTGATAAGTGGACATTATGAGCTAACTGGGTCATATATCACATATGTATAATATTGTAAATCTGATGACTAAAGCCGAATATGTAAGACACAGTTAGTTCGGCCACGACGTCCATCAGAGGCACCTGAACTCCTTTTGCCATTACTCGTAAGTTATTATGTATATTAAATCTTAATAATTATCTGAACCAATCTACATTTATTTGTAATATTAAGATCCTGACTTTCTGCTTCCAAAGCTACGGTAAAATATATTCTAAGGGACCAGAAAACCCTCCCTGAATATCATATATCTAACTGGTCACCCCCGACCACGTTACATATTGGAGGCGCCGTAACTTTTTGGAATACAAATATTTGAGTTTGGTTCAGATTTTTACTTAAAATTAGTTGTTAAGTTATTTTAGGTATGTGTAGTTTTAATAAAAATATATGAGAGTTAATTGAGGAAAATTTATGAGATTTATGTATTGAAGATAATAGAGTAGGGAAATCAAAGAGTAAAAGTGTAGTCCTATTGTGAATTTATTAAGTTGTTATATCGAGAATTTATGAATTTTTATGTATTGAAGATAATAGAGTAGGGAAATCAAAAAGTAAAAGTGTAGTCTTATTGTGAATTATAATATTGGTATATTAAGTGTTTATAATATTTATGTCATAAATAAATAATTTATGTCTTATCGAAGGAAAGTACCAACAGGACGAGATATACTTTACAACCAATCGGAGGCAGGAAAAATTCCTTTAAAAACCAAAATTATATATTAATTTAAAACAAAAGAATTCATAAACTTAAATTGAATATAAAATTCATGATAAGTTTTATGAGACGTGCAGCCTATAATGGGTATTAGTTGCAAATAGTAATATTTTACTTTTTATTTTTAATCTTGTGAGTAAATACACATGTGTAATATTTTAAATTGTGTATAAAATTAAATAAGAGCAATAGTAAAAAATAAATATATAAAATAATGGTTCATTTTAAAAAATCAAGGTATTTTTATACGCCACAATGGCCGCAGCTAAACGGATCATTCTAAAATGATCTCGCGCTGGAATTTTCTAGACCGTCGTATGCAGGTGGAAAATATAGGTTCATTATGTGAAATATTTTTAAACTTTAATTTTAATTTTTAGTTAATTTCAGTAGTTATTGTTGTAAATTTGTCAAAATTCAACTATAAAAGTATTTATTTTTCACAGTTCTATTCGAAAAATTAAAAATACAACCCTAAGTTTACATTACTGAACTAACAAAACGCATTTGAGTGCATTTTTATTATAATCTAAAAACCGTATACAGACAAAAGACGCAGTTATTTTCCATTAATATATTATATAAAAAATTAAATTAAATAAACATAATATCTATAATTATAATTGATGGCTTTGAACAATTCAAATATTTTTCATTTTTATTGTATTATTATTATATATATATAAAATATAACCTTATAGATATTGATTATCTTTTATTATTATAAAAAATAAAAACAACAAGATTGTAAAACTTTTCTACATTAATGCAATAAGAATCTATTTTTACATTATTGATTGTCGAAAAAAAAAATAGAAGTATGCAGAAATATTACACATTATTTTAAAACCAATATTTAATCTATACTTTGCGCAGTCTAAAGAGTATTACTGTGTACACAGCAATGTTTTAATGTATTTTGTCAATTGCAGACGAATCCCATTCGTAGAAATAAGAAAAATATCTAAAACAGTATCGTCATGATGTTTGTTAATCGACCATAACCATCTACATGTATTTTATTTGGTATGTATAAGTGTGTTATTTTGTGTCCATAAATCGACGTTAAGTACATAACTGTATTCAATATCGGAAAATGATAAAAGCAATGAATTGTGTCACCACCACAACCCTTTTGATAAGGTTACACATGTCACGGTAGTTTATCATAAACATATAGTTGATCATATTCCGTATGGTTTACAGTGAAAATTCTTATACGGCAATCGTATATTATTGATTCTCTACCGGGTTTAATATTATATATTGTAAAGATGTTCATTGAAAAAAAAAATAAAAAATGTTTAGAAACACCATTTCTTCGAGAGCCTTACAACTTGCATTTGACAGCTTTCAATTAAACTCAAATTATTTGCAAACCACAAAAAATAAAAATCCTATAAAATATCTCTTTTTTTTTTAAATATTTTAATTATTACTTGACTATATGAATTATTATAGTTTGATCAAGTAATTTCTATAAATGGAAGAATGGTGTAAAATATCTAGATATTTTTTTTTCTAACGCAAATAAATATTCCATTTCACTATGCACAGCTTTATAATATTTTATCTAAGAGCATATTTTTTTTTTTAAATTATTATTGTTTTACATATTTTTAATTGATTTTAACAATTCATTGTTATTATTTATTATCCAATTGAGAATGACAATATTAGATAGCAATAATAGTTCTCATAGCTATCGATTTACAACATTCATCAATAGCTTCTAGCGAGAACGATTACAATAGTGAACCAAAGAGCAAATGTCTCATGAGAAACAATGAATTATTAGTAATTAATATCACTATTACTATATATACTATAAATATAGTAATTTATATTTATAGTTTAATTATCATTTATTTCAAAGACTCAAAAGCTGATACTTACTAGTAATACTATTTCGAATAAAAACACTTAAGATGGAAATGTACTCTTTACTTAAAACGGCACCAATCGTTTTAATTATATCACAATACTGCCGGACCAAAAACGTCACATGATACGTCAAACATTTGAATATACGCTCAATGGCAAAATTAATGGAAATGAAGAATTTAAAACAATAAATTAAGTAATAGTTCATTCATAAGCCACAGCAAAATATCATGACTATCGTACTTCCTACGCGTTTTCAATATAAGAAAAAAAAATTTTCAGAAAATTAGCCTAACATGGTTTGTACTAATTTTTGTCGGTTATTTAACACAAAAAGTGTTTTTTTCATTTTTTTTTTCTTTGTAAATATAATCACGTTCCGGGTTTCAGTTTAAAAAACTGAATCGTTATATTGTGTTCATAATATTTTTTCAAATGACTATCATCTTTGGTTTTTTATTTGTTTGTCGCATTATTCCACTAGAAACGTCATAACATTATCTCGCTTCATATACTGGTATACAACTCGCATCCATTTCAATAGGTTTATTTGATAAATTACTGCAATAAAATACTTTATTATCATTTGAATGTTGTTATTTATAAAGTTTTTGTAATTGAAATCAACTGTTGAAAAAATACGAATCAACACTATTGAAACAATGAGTGTCTATAACTCAAAATATTATATTTTTTTTCACGCCAAAGATTTAAAAATAGCTGGATTAATTGAACTAATGTGTTTTTATATAACTAACATCTTGCTATATTATACCATTATGAATTGAAATTAGAAAACAATAATTTTATTTCAGTATAATCGAAAATATAAATAATTACAACTATGTCAGCCTGTTAAAAGAGATTTTAAATGAATACACGATTCAGGAAGATTTTTTGATAGCAATTGTATATAGTTATATCATCAATTCAATGTAAAAGTATTTATTTCTATATCGGAAATATCATAACTTAATTAAGTGTTTCAAACGGAAAATTAAAATATATTCTAATGATAATTAATTTTTCATATTTTTAACTGTTAAAAACATTAAAATGTGGACCATAATCGGTTGTCTATTCTAATTTATGGGTAATTTATATTTAACATTTAAACAGGATGTATGGATTAATAATGCATATTTTTATACAAAAAGTCTTAATGTAGAAGAAGGAATAAGATAAATTATGACCCAAGTATAAATACTTGAGTACTTGTTGACTGATTTAACATTAATATTCTGCAAAATGCTATTTTATTTCATGGAACATTAATCTGTAACGATTAACGACAAAAATAGCCATTGAATAATTATTATGAATATGTATAGAACGTAGAACAATCGAAGTAAGGAAAGTATTAAATTACGAGATATCATTACGGTTTCAGTCTATACATTTTTAATAATATATATATATATATATATATATATATATATATATATATATATTATGTACGTAGTACTTGTTTTTTAAGCTTAAAGACTATTTTATTTACGTGCATTTATAATTCTCTACTTATATTGTTTGTACTTGTTACATTAAATACATTTTATTATAAAAAAAAACCGGATGGGCCTCGCTCTGCTGTACAGTTAGGGGTGGAGTGCACCTCGCTTATAGGATAGGTCATAATTATAATGGATTTGTTAAATTTGAATGCAATGATAGATATCATTGTATACAAATAACGATTCTGAACGGAGTTCATATGTTTGTCTAGGATATAATACATTGTTATTTATAAACATTGTAAAAAGTATATTTTATTTTGAAACGAAAAATTTAGAAAAATCGAAAATTTAAATTGTCTATAAATAAGTCAAAATATGTCAAAATACTTTGAAATCTTAACCATGTATAGAAAACGTCAATATAAAGATTTGGTGATAATTTCAAGTTGTTGCGGTTTTTCGTTTTTGAGTTAAAAAAAAACGGTATCTTTGTCAGTCTAGAATATTATACAATATTTTACATGTAATTTTATGTCAATATTCGCTGTTCAAACGCTTATAAAAAAAAATTGTGCCTATGCATTTTAATAATTTTTGAATGACTTTAAGAACTACATCTGTGGAATCTTCTATTAAATTTTCAAGTATTTTGTAGGAGCCAAATTTTTTTTATCACCGATTATAAAAAAAAAATGTAAAAAAATCGAATATTTTAAATGCCTATAAGTGGCTTAAAAATCAATATAATATTTTGAAAAAAATATGACATAAAGGAAATACCAATCTTAACAGCTGGTAGAAATTTCAAATATCTGCGACTTATACTTTTTGAATTATAAAAAATATTTAAAATCGTTTGAGAATAAATCGCTATTTTATGCAATTTCGTAAATATTTAAATTTCAAACAGTCATAAAATGTTTTCCTCTAATTCGGGTAGAAATTTTTTTAAAGATTTTTGAAGAGTACCTTATAGATAACCTAGTGTTAAAATGTTGAACCTTAAGTATAAACAGAAAAAATTTTATGAATTTTTATCTACAAAATAACTTGTAAATTATCGTGATTTTTACATATTTCGTATAAATTGGAACTTTGAGCACTTATAAAAAAAAATTGTGACTTACGATTTTAGATTTTTTTTTTATCAGTTAAGGAACAACTTATAAGAAACCTTGTATTAAATTTTCAAGATTTTCTGGGCAGCGAAAAAAATTTTATCGTTATTTAAAAAAAAATACTTAAAAAAATTGAAAATTTCAATTGTCTATAAATAGCTTAATAAAAGTCAAAATACTTTGAAAATTTAATGGTGTATAGAGAACGCTAATCTAAATATTTGGTGAAAATTTCAAGTATTTACATCGATTAGTTTATGAGTTATAGCAAAATAAAAAATTTGATTATGTCAAAAACTGGTTTTGTGTAAAAACTCCCGTTTTTCCCAAATTTTTTTATGGTTTTTCCCGTCGCATTTAAAAAATATTGAAAATTTTTAACTTTTGATCCCCCAAAGTACCAACTAGATTCACTTTCCTTTCAGAAAAGTTGCTACATAAGCAAATCGAAGCATTTTTACTGCCCCAAATCGTGTCGACAGACACAAAAAAAAAAAAAAATCACACATCATTGTAAAATCAATACATTCTTCACTCCGTTCAGAATCTAAAAACAAATTACAATATTTAGTCTAGAAGTATTTAATGTTGCTTATGTCTTTAGTGTTTAATAAAAATACGTATGAATATGTTGTTGTACGAGTTAAAAGTATTATAAAAAACTAAACTCGTATAACATCTTAATATATTCAGTATATTCTGTTGAATTATAATGTACATTTGTAATAATATCGTATAAGCTATTGAATATTTCTTCATCTTTAAAGTCTTAGAAGAAATATTAACTTTTAAACGAATAGTATTACTACCAAAAAATAAATAAATGATACAGACGCTTATGGAAATAAGGTAAAGTAATGGTGAAAATATGTACATATTTTATATCTTCTAGAAATATGTATTATACTGTT
The DNA here is from genome assembly GCA_034509805.1 of Sipha maydis. Lineage (NCBI taxonomy): Eukaryota > Metazoa > Arthropoda > Insecta > Hemiptera > Aphididae > Sipha > Sipha maydis. The sequence continues at coordinate 24,477 of JASXSY010000883.1, read as the reverse complement.
CATTTGATTTACAGGGTTGCTGTTACACACTTTATACATGGTAGAATTTTAACAAAAATTTACTGTAGAATTAATAAAAATATGAAATCTGTAATATATTTTGAATTTTAACGCAGTATAATTCATTTTTATTTTACTACTTAAATTTTATGATATTTAGGTATTTGTATATTGTATAGTTTATACGATATATGTATATGTTTCAATTTAAACAAGTAACACTTAACAATTTATATATTAGGTAGGTGAAGTAAATATAAATATAAAGTAAATTATTAAACTTAAATCAAGAACAGCGAATAAAACTCTGTGTATTTCGTTTACCTAAAATTTATTCTTATAACTGCGTTAAAAACATGATAAAAATGAAATCAGTAAGATACCTGTGATATACTTAGCCTTAGCCAAGAGATTATATTCATTGTCATTCATGTTACGAAATTTAGTTTTCGGTTATTATAATGTGATTAAAATGTATAAACAAAAATAATTTTCAATTGAAAAAAGTTATTTATTTTAATTAAAGACTCAAAGAAATATTTGTATGGTTTTTGAGAAATAAAAGATATTGTTGACGCCAACACCGATTGAGGTACGCGACCGATCAGCACGCACACACACACAAACACGCACACGTAATCTAAGTTTATTTTAATAATTGTTTGTGAATTATTATCGTGTGTTATGTAACTGTGTATCTAATTGTGTATGTATTATTGTAATTTTCGTGTGTGATTTCTTTCTTCTCGTGCGAACCACCGTCGAATACAGGTGTAACATTTCATTTTTATTTTATATTGTGTGGGCACAAATTGCCTATTGCCTAAATAGTATTGTCATTTTTATTATTCATTTATGAAAGTGCGCTAATCGCCGTAATGTTGTTATATATATATATAACGTTTTTACAAATTACATTTTTTTTAAATGCTCTAACTCAAAAACCAAAAATTGCAACAACTTGAAATATTCACCAAATCTTTATATTGACGTTCTCTATACATGGTTATGTTTTCAAAGTATTTTGACATATTTTGACTTTTATTTATAGATAATTTAAATTTACGATTTTTGTAAAATTTTTGTTTTTAAACATCTATAAAATTTAATTGGCAGACCGAAAACTCTTGAAAATTTAATACAAGGTTTATAATAAGTTAAACTTATCGTAACTAAAAAATATCGGTGATCGGTTTACTCAAATTTTTTTTATAAGCCCTTAATACGTTCAGAATCTAATAATGTAGCTTATAAATATAGTTAACATTTTATTTTAATTGCAAATTTTAAATAATATATAATAAATATGTATTAGTTTATTATGTATAAACGACCAGAAAAATGTTCTTGAATTAAAATACCATAGTAATTAACACATTCAAACATTACTAAAATGTCATTATATGCTTTCAGTTTATAAAATAAATGTACTACAACTGTCTAAAAAATTATTTAACCACAAGTATCGTCTAGGTAAATTTTTTTTTATTTTCGTGCCTTTGAAATAAATAAATTTTAAAAGTGTATAAACAATTCATAATGAAGAAAACAGTTTAATATTTAGTTTTTTCTTCCGATTTTATTCAATTTTATTAAAAATCATTCTACATTCTTTTAATTTTAATTTTAAAATATTTGTTATGATATGCCAATATTTTAGTTGCACTTTTTTTTGAACAAAAACAAAATAACCTAAATCGATTTTACAAAAATTGTGTATTTCACTGTTTTATTAGGGTTTTTTTTTTTTGTTGTATTTTTTGGATTGTTTTTTAAATAGTTGTTCAAACCATTGGGAAATTAAAAAAAATAGTTCTCTCAACTACAAACTAGATGAAATTTATAATCTTAAAAGTTTCTACGTACAACTTTTGGAGGATTCTATTACCAAAATAATTGTGAACAGATTTGAATAGAGAAAAAATTGAAAAAAGATGTATAATAAAACCTATAAATTTTGCGTTTTATTCGGAAGCTGAGAATATAAGTTATAGAACAAGTAAATAAATAATTAAATCTAATTATTATCAATATTTGAAGTTTCTATAGTATGACGTACACTGTTTATAATCGCAATATTCTCAAACGTCAAATTGTTTAATACCACTAAAATAATAATTATAATATTGTAATAACATCTTTAAAAAAATTTGTACCGGAGTTAGAGGAAAACATTTTATGACTGTTTAAAATTTAAATATTTATGAAATTGCGTAATATAGCGATTTATTCTCAAGCGATTTTAAATATTTGTTATAATTCAAAAACTATAAGTCGCAGATTTTTTAAATTTCTACCAGCTATTAAGATTGGTATTTCCTTTATGTCATATTTTTTTCAAAATATTATATTGATTTTTAAGCCATTAATATACATTTAAAATATTTGATTTTTTTACAATTTATTTTTATAATCAGTGATAAAAAAAATTTGGCTCCTACAAAATACTTGAAAATTTAATAGATAATTCCACAGAAGTAGTTCTTAATGTCATTCAAAAATTACTAAAATCCATAGGCACAATTTTTTTTTATAAGCGTTTGAACAGCGAATATTGACATAAAATTACATGTTAAATATAATATAATGTATAATATTCTAGACTGACAAACTATGTCACTGTATGAAACTGCCAACCCATCCTAATTGAAAAATATATTTATCGTTTCAAAATAAAATATACTTTTTACAATATTTATAAATAACAATGTATTATATCCTGGACAAACATATGAACTCCGATCAGAATCGTTATTCGTATTTGCATTCAAATTTAAAAAATCCATTGTAATAATGACCTATCCTATAAACGAGGTACACTCCACTCCCAACTGTACAGCAAAGCGAGGCCCATCCGGTTCTTTATTCTACACTAAGCTATCACTCCAAAAATTAAACAATATTAATTTTCATAATGAGTTTTTAATATTTCTACTGCATATTGTTTATAGATTATTTTTATTTATTTATATATATATATTATTATTCCGACATATTACAAAACATTTTTTGTGAAGTTTTAAAAGATATTCAATATAAATTTAATATTGAAATGTAAAGTTATTATGAAAAATATTATTAATACATTTTTCATAAGCCAATTCATGTTAATAAAAAATTTCACCTTTATGGTTCATATGAAGTCAAAAGTAATTTATTTTTATTTATTTAAAATTCCTATTGCATCGTATTTGCTGTCAATTTATTATTATTGAATTATTGGTAAGAAACATCAAATACAAGTGAAGAAACGTCTCTAAAAGTTCTAAAAACAATTATTAAAAAAAGCAGCAATGTATTTTTATTTTATTTGCCTAAAATTTTTTCTAAGAAATTTAATGTTGAGGACAATATAAGAATCCAGGTAATTTTAAATTAATAAACTACTACGTTATAGCTTGCTTCATTATGTATTTTTGGTTAATATTTACACTGTTAATTTATAAGAATGATTAACCATGTATATTTATAATAAGCTAACATAATATTATCTCATTTATAACTAGCTCATTGAAAATGATATACAATACCATGTTCATAATTTATGTAACGCTAATATTATATATTCATATATTAAACATACGAGTATTTAATATTCATTTTATATGTATATTCTTCAAAATTATATGAAAACAAATCTAAATTTCAATCATTTGATTTCTATGACGATTTATTTATTTGTTATGTGTAAAATGTACGTATGGGAATGCAATGTGTATAAGTCAATAAGGCATACTTCTGGTATTACATATAAATATACACTTTGACTCGGAAAACCCTAAAGATCGGAAACTGACTTTAAAATTAAATTTATAATTTTTTTTTGTTCTGTAATTGTCAACAAAGAGAATAAACAGACAAATATTTTAAATTAGGTTTTAATTTTGTCCATGTAAGGTTCGCGTCCATAGGTACGTATCGTACGGATCGTATGAAATGGATTTTGGAATTATTAGTATAGGAAATTAATACATGTGCGTCCATTGACTGGCAGCGGATAGATCGCACGCATTGGTCCGTCGATAATGCTGACGAAATGAATCGAAGGGGCAACTTTTCCGGATGGTGCGGATAACGTCATACGGAATAATGCGAATGTTACTAAAAAAACCGACCGTCGCATCGGCTATACAATTTTTACCGATACAGTGGACGCACTACCACAATTTAATCCGTTTCATACGATCCATCCGATACGTACGATGCTAACCAACCTATGGACGCGTACCTTTATATTACGTCGAAATTAATGTCTTTTATAATTTGACAGTTAATAATAATATTATTCATATGTTATTCAATAAAGTTCAATGTTTTTGGTAAATCAGAAATAACAAACATTATAGTTTCAAATATTATTTTATATATTATTATAATATTATTTTATATATTATTATAATATTATTATATTATATTATATCATAATATTATTTAAAATATTACTTTTTTTTTCCTGTTTGAACCGACACCAACAGGGGAACGGGTTATTCCAGTACTTCCCTATTGGCACCATCGTTTATTGGTAAATATATTTAAAATATTACTACATTATTTAATGAATACATAGACAAGTTTTACTAATAATCATCATAATTTTAATTTTTAATCCTTTAACCAAACCATCTTATTTTAGATAATTGTTGATGAAATAATTATAAAATATTTAAAATATATTATAACTTTGAATATGGTTCTATTTTACTGAATCCTTCTCAACTAAGTCATGTTAACCGATTAAATAACATCCAATCTTATTTCCTAAGATAACTGTCATATAAAATCAAAATTAAGTGCATTAATAAAGATCTTGATGTAGATAAAATATACTTTCTCTTTCTCCTATACACTTATTCAATGATATATTGTTTATTTTTTAAATTATCAAAGGTACTGTTATTTGCCTCGAAATGTTATAACAAATAGTATGGTAGATTCTCATGTACTAATCTAGGTCTAAAACTATATTTTATAAGTTGTTCCAAGTACAACAATATAGTTTCAATGAACTTAAGAGACAAATGCTTCGGCCCTGTAATAGTCGGAATAAATTCAACTTTAATTTCAACAATAAACCCAAACTTTGGAATCTATGTTTAACTTTCAATCAATGCGTTTTTTATTGCAATCATCAATTATTATTTATATGACTTATATATTCATATAAACTAAAATTGTATTATAATTCATAACTATTGTGAGTCATAATTTTAAAGATTTTCTTGATTATTATTTATATAATATTATATATTTTTTTGAAAATGGAAAATTTTTTCACATACGGCTCTTGACATTGTCATATGCGGCTCGCATTTTTATTTAATAATTAAAATTTAATTCTTATACTATTATTATTATTATTATTATTATGAGTTTTATTTTTTAGATATTAATTTATAAACAATTATTAAGTTATATAAAATATATCTATAAACATTTTAGCTCTTTATACTATTGTATTTGTCTATGTGGTTCGCGAACCTATTCATGTTAGCTACTCCTGTTTTTAATTGTACTGTACTATCATTAAAAAAAATAAATAGATAAACAAAATACTATACGTTCTCTAATACTTCAAAATACTTTCATAGAAATTTAAACATTATTTTATTTCGAGTGCACGATACAATAATATTTACGATTTAAGATATAAAATGCATCTATTAAGTATACTATATATTACATTGACCTTCGTTTGTTTCTTACTAATTTTCTACAGGTTATACATTTTTATAAATAATCCAATTTACACGTTCATATCAGAGGTACAATTTTAAGCTTCGAAATATTTTCCACGCTCCCATCTGATTAAGTCCACTGACTGTATTTCGTTAAATGAAAAAAAAAATACAAACAAAATTGTTGTTTAATGTTTTGTTTTACTTATTTTAAACATAAAAAAAGTACAATCTATGTTTAATCATCTAATAAGTAATTCATTCAATTAAAAAATGAAAGAAGGAGAACACCTATTAGAGTTTTGTGCAAAACATAACTTAATAATCACAAACACTTGCTTTGATCACCATAGAAGAAGAAGGTACACGTGGAAAATGCTAGGATACATAAATAGATACCAAATAGATTACATAATGGTAAAGAATATATTTAAAAACCAAGTGAAGGAGAGTAGAAGTTACCGAGGAACGGATATAGATAGCGACTACAATCTAGTAATGATGAAATGCGAATTTAAATTTAAAAACATAATAGAAAAAAAGAAGAAAATAGTGCAATGGAATACTAAAAATCTCAAATACAAAAAAATAAACGAAAAATATAGTGAAGACCATAATGATGTTATTATTAAAGAATCCCAAAATATTAAAGAAAGATAGCAGAACATAAAATATATAATTACAAAGGTCACAACGAAAACTCTAGGAAATAACAGCAATGTAGCGAAAAAGGAATGGATTACAACAGAAATAGTCAACATGATAGAGGAAAGAAGGAAATACAAGAATTCGAACAGAATAGATGAACAGGAAAAATATAGAGTACTAAGGAATCTAGTCATTAGGAAATACAAGAATCCGAACAGAATAGATGAACAGGAAAAATATGGAGTACTAGGAATCTAGTCATTAGGAAATCGAGGGAAGCAAAAGAAAAATATTTGGAAGAAAAGTGCAGCGAAATAGAAACCTTCATAAGGACAGGAAGTAGTGATGAAGCATATAGAGTGGTGAAAATGTTTTTCGGTCAGCATAAACTCCGAACAGGGGGAATAGACGATAGCAACGGAAGAATGCTATATGAACAAAAAGATATAGCGAAAAGATAGAAAGAATATTTAGAAACCCTGTACAAGGGAGAAACACTGTACAAGGGAGAAAAAAGAAACCAACGAATCAAGCGAAAAAGACAAATCTAAAGAATATAACGAAGATGACGAAATACTCCCAATTATGAGAGAAGAATTCGATAAAGCTTTGCGGAATCTGAAAATAAAAAAGCAGCAGGATTCGATGAATTACAAGCGGAGTCTTGGAAGGAGGCAGGAGAAAAAGTTAAAAGGGAATTATTCCAAATTATCAAAGCCATATATGAATCCGGTCAATTGCCTGAAGATTACGTAAAGAGCCTAATTATACCCATCCCTAAGAAAACAGCAGCAAAGAAATGTGAAGAATATCGTACCATTAGTTTGCTATCCCATTCCACTAAAATACTAACAAAGATCAGACTTGGGTAGTATTCCGAATACTTTTTAAGTATTTCAAATACTTTTTAAATACATTTTTTGAAAGTATTCAATAAAGTATTCTGAATATATTATTTCAAATACCTTTTAAACATTAAATCATCTCTTTTTTTAAACGATTTTATTACTTCTTCGTCATATCTTGTAGATATAAGCTCTTATCAGATTTTTATTATTGTTGTAAATCATAATCTATAACAATTACATAACATAAAAATGCAATAAATTAACATATATTTAGTCTACAATTTCAAATAATTCTCATGATATCTATAATTTTTATAGTATGAAAAACTAGAAGTATTTTAAAAGTATTCGGAATAATTTTGAAAAATTCTAAATAATGTATTCGGAATACAATTTGTATAAAGTATTTGAATACATATTCGGAATACAATTTTTTGTAAGTATTCGAGTATTTATTCTAAATACTTTTGAAAAGTATTTTACCCAAGTCTGACAAAGATTATATTCAAACGTATTGAAGTTAAAATAGAGCAATCACTGACAGAAGACCAATTCGGATTTAGAAGAAATATGGGATCGAGAGAAGCAATTTTGGCGTTAAGGATAATCATCCAAAAGAAGATTAGGAAAGACAAACATTTATAGATTTGTGGATATTGAAAAAGCATCTGATAACGTAAACTGGGAGGTCATGTTTAAAATGATGAAAAGATTATGAATAAAATACGCAGATAGGAAACTTCTATATAACCTATACAAAGATGAATTCGCGTCGTAAGGATCCAAGATAAAGAAGAAGAAGTAAAAATTAACAGATGAGTTAGACAGGGTTGCACATTATCCTTAATTATATTCAATGCATATATTCAAGAAGCAATAGATATGATAAAGGAAAATGTCATTTAAGGGATAAAGATTAATGGACAAAAAATAAGTATGCTACGTTTTGCCGATGACATAGCTTTAGTGGCTGAAAGCAGGGAAGACCTGGCTCAAATAATTAAAACAACGGATAAAAAATTCGATAAAGAGTTGGAAATGAGAATAAATGTGAATAAAACAAAAGTACTGGTATGTGAAAAGAAAAATAATACAAGAATACAGATAAAAATACGAATCAAACAATGGAACAAGTAGATGAATTTACACACCTGGGAAGCGCAATCAGTAAGGATGGAAGAAACAGAAGTGAAATTATAAAAATTATCTGTCAAGCAAAAATAGCCTTTAACAAAAAGAAAACTATGTTCAAATCAAAAAGTATAAGTCTAAAAATAAGAAAAACCCTATTAAAGACACACGTATGGATCATTGCCCTGTACGGGTGTGAAACCTGGACCAATAACAATGAAAGAAAAAAGAAGACTTGAAGCGTTTGAAATGTAGTGATATAGAAGGATATTAAGGATAAGCTGGATAGTCAGAGTAATCAATGTAGAAGTATTGGAAAGAATATCAGATGGAAAGTTACTATGGAATAACATATAAGACGGAACAAATGGGTAAGCCATATTATGAGACACGAAGGCTGTTGAAACAGAAAATACAAGGAACAGTAGAAGGAAATAACCGCAAGGGAATACCAAAATGAATTCATTCAACGGATAATAAAGGACCAAGGATGTGACTCATATGTGGAAATGAAAAGGAAGACGGATAAGAGAAAAGACTGGAAGATGGCTGCAAATCAATCTACAGATTGAATCCATAGAGAGAGAAAGAGACCTAAACAAGAACCATACACAAGAAATCACAAATTAGAAGAACTCGGCATTCAACCACATCTAATAAAAGACGACTAAAAGGGGCTTGTAGTAGGGCAGCTGCTATTACAATATTGGGTGTAGGTTTATCATCTACACGCCAGACAGCAGCCAACAGATACGGGAAACTGTACGACTGATGGCTGCACTGCGATACGGAAGGCAACGGGAAACCACCATATTAATATCCCAAGTAACAGCCATGTCCTCTTTTCATGATAAGAGGGAAGAAATGGCTGTAAACCAATCCACGGATTGAAACCATAGAGAGAGAAGTAATTCATGGATTGGTTATAATTTGAGATTTAAACTTTTAAGCTTTAAATATGTAATAAAATAATAAAAATTAAATAAAAATTAAAGATTATAATCTTAATAGGTAAATAATAGGTTAATAGGTATATAATAATTATTATATACCTGAGGATACTTGAGGATCCGTAATTTCTTCCATAGACTTATACTATAATCTTTTATACTGTTTTTACATATTTTCGTATATACATGTTCCGCATTTAAAATTAATTTGTACTTTTGTCAACTACATCATATCTTTGTCATGGGCTCACGTCAGTTTATACTTATAAATAAAATAAAATATACTTAATACTTATAAATTAACAATATAGATTAAAATGTAATTATTATTCATTTTATACAGGTAAGACAAATATAAATTTTAAATTAAGTTATATAGAAAACATTTCTAAAATAATTAATAATTAATAAAACAAACTGCCCTTATTCAAATGTTGCTATATTCGTGTTTTAGAAAATAACCATAATATATATTTTAATATCAATACAGACTTAAAAATAATATTTACATTCATTCAATTTTAGAGACGTTACTTTTATAAAATTAAATTAAAAAAATAATTTTAATTATAATTTAAATATACAAACCAATTTTAAAAATAATATCAATACACATTAGATATGAATAAGTAATAATAACCAAATATTTATATTTCTTAATATATCTATGTATAATATTTTAAATAATCTTTCCTATTAAAATAAACTATATCTATGTAAAATGAATAATTTTTCTGAATGTATTCCTTCCTTAATTTTTCATAATTATTTATGATTTTATTGACTTTGTGTATACCAGACGATAGATTTTTAATTTGAAACCATCCGTACTTCACAAATATAATTGTACTTTTGGCTAAGCTTTTATTTGTTTATTTATTTCTAGATATAAACTATTAGTTTATTTATTTATATATTTAAATATTTAGTAGAGTACATTATAATTATTTAAATAATACTCGTCATGCATTCAAGTGTTTATTTGATTTATCCTAAAAACCTCATGTGAATGTGATTTTACTCTATTATTATTTCGGAATAAAATAGTGATCAGGTTTAACCACTAAATTGCTAACAGCTGCATGAACAGAAAATTGTATTCATAAATATTTTAGATACAGGCTTTATTTAGAATTTAAACAAACTCACGAGTTTTGTTATGATAATTAATATTAGGGATGGGCCGATACTAGAACCGATACTAGAACCGATACCAAATATTGACCTATATCTGTGGTATCGGTTTTATCGGTATCGGTTAGGTTTTTTCAAAACCGATTCTAAAAAAAAAAAAACCATAGGTTATCAATAATCAATATCAAATACTACTATAGATTATTGGCAGGACTGTCGTTGTTATCACATTACAATAATATTTTTTAAAAATTTATAATCGTAATACAATTAATAACAATTACTCTTATGATAATCACTAATCAATAAATTATTTTAATTAATTACTATTTCTTTTTTTCTTGTTACACTATTAGTTGATACAGGGCCGGATTTAGGAGAGGACAACCGGGGTGACAGCCCCGGGGACTCCACAATAGAGACTTCGAAAAAAAAAATCTTTCAAATTAAAAATGCACTGTCAAGCCACCGTCCTGTCGAAAGTGACCAATAGGATAAAAATAAATCTAACACTGATTGCCGATGGGTAATTCCGTGAAATTATATTTCACCGGCATGTTTATTTATCAGTAAATCTGACGCGTCCCAAATTCCACTGCTACCGCCACAGCCTCTGACAATTGACGCAAACCCACGAACGCCATACGCGCGATAATAATATTATTTGATTTTCCTTTTTCTATGTACAAGTGGTGCGAAATTATTATTTATTATTATTCAATATTCATATTTAAATGTTTACATATTTTATACATATTAATATATGTTTGTTAAATAATATTAAAAGAAAATAATCAACTTTAAAAAAAAATTGTTCGTTTTATTTGGAGAATAATTTGGGACCAGGGGGCCCTCACTCCTTTGTTGCACCGAGGCCTCTGTACCTCTAAATCCGGCCCTGAGTTGGTAGTTGTTTTAACTTTTCTAGGTAACATGTTATCGGATATCGATTTTATTATAAATCGGTTAGTGGTATCAGCTCATGTTTTTTGCAAAAAATGCTGTTTTAATATTTACATGATATTATCGGGTATCGGTTTTATATCGGCAACATATATCGAAGTATCGGATATAGGTAATAAATGGTATTGGCCCATCCATAATAATTACCACATACTAGTATAGGAAAAATATCAATGTGAGCACATACATCTCAATACCAATTTGTAATTTAATAACCACTTGAAATTCCTCTGCCAAAGTAATTCATTGAACTTTAATGTAATGTATTTTTAACATTCAAATTTAAATAAAACATTGGAATTTTTAAATTTAACTTATTAGATTCTGAACGGAGTGATGGAATCTATTGGTTTTACAATGATGTGTGTTTATTTGTTTATTTTTTTATTTTTGTGTCTGACGACACCTCTTTTGGCAGTAAAAATGCTTCGATTTGCTTAAGCAGCAACTTTTCTGAAAGGAAAGTGAATGTAGATGGTACTTTGGCTAGTCAAAAATTCAACTTTTCAATAGATTTTAAAAAAATCGAAAAAAACGATAAAAAAATTACGAAAAAACAGGAAATTTTACACAAAATCACGTTTTTACAAATTACATTTTTTAAAATGCTCTAACTCAAAAACCAAAAATAACAACAACTTGAAATTTTCACCAAATCTTTATATTGGCGTTCTCTATACATAGTTAAGTTTTCAAAGTATTTTGACATATTTTGACTTATTTATAGACAATTTAATTTTTCGATTTTTGAAAAATTTTTGTTTTTAAACATCTATAAAATTTAATTGGCAGACCGAAAACTCTTGAAAATTTAATACAAGGTTTATAATAAGTTAAACTTATCGCAACTAAAAAATATTGGTGATCGGTTAACTCAAATTTTTTTTAGTAGCCCTTAATGCTCAAATTTGTATAAAATGTGTAAAAATCACGATAATTTGCAAGTTATTTTGTAGATAAAAATTCATAAAATTTTTTCTATTCATACTTAAGGTTCAAAATTTTAACACTAGGTTATCTATAAGCTACTCTTCAAAATTCTTTAAAAAGATTTCTACCGGATTTAGAGAAAAAATTTTATGACTGTTTGAAATTTAAATATTTACGAAATTGCATAAAATAGCGAATTATTCTCAAACGATTTTAAATATTTGTTATAACTCAAAAAGTATAAGTCGCAGATTTTTTAAATTTCTACAAGCTGTTAAGATTGGTATTTCCTTTATGTCATACTTTTTTCAAAATATTATATTGATTTTTAAGCCATTTATAGGCATTTAAAATATTCGATTTTTTTTAAATTTATTTTTATAATCGGTGATAAAAAAATTTGTCTCGTACAAAATACTTGAAAATTTAATAGAAGATTCCACAGAAGTAGTTCTTAATATCATTCAAAAATTATTAAAATCCATAAGCACAATTTTTTTTTTATAAGCGTTTGAACAGCGAATATTGACATAAAATTACATGTAAAATATAATATAATGTATAATATTTTAGACTGACAAATGATATCGGTTTTTTTTAAATGCTCTAACTCAAAAACTAAAAACCGCAACAACTTGAAATTTTCACCAAATCTTTATATTGACGTTCTCTATACATGGTTTAGTTTTCAAAGTATTTTGACATATTTTGACTTATTTATAGACAATTTAAATTTTCGATTTTTCTAAATTTTTAGTTTCAAAATAAAATATACTTATTACAATATTTATAAATAACAATGTATTATATTCTAGACAAACATATCATCTCCGTTCAGAATCGTTTTTCGTATACAATGATACCTATCAATGAATTCAAATTTAACAAATCCATTATAATGACCTATCCTATGAAGAGTCGCATTCCACCTCCAAGTGTACAGCAGAGCGAGGCCCAACCGGTTTTTTTTATATTTGTGTATGACTAAATGATTTATTCCTTTACACAAAACTTTTAACAAACTTACTGAACTACGTAAACTTTATATATTTAAATAATAACTAATTTCTTATGAAAATATTATATACTTTTTAAATTTAAATAACTATTATGAATTGATATAATATAACTTCTAATTTGTCAGATGCCTAATAGTATGGAAGCATGTATAACAATAAAGCATAAAAGAATAAAATATCATTATTATAGTCTTTTCCATGTCTTATTGCTTCTGGATGGTGGAGATTCCAGAAAATATTTTCGTTTACGTTGAAAATATTATATAAATTAAATTAATGTGCGACTGAAAAATTGAAAAAAAAAACCTTCTGAGTTAATAATAAATATTAGCTAAATTATATTCAATTATATATTACATTATTATAATTAACTATTGGTTTTATATTTGATTAGTACATATTCGGCATCAATTTTCCAGAAAATTAATTGGCTCCAGATTTTCTAAGAAAGTGCAACCCATAAAAATCGTTACGAGAAAAAAAATTTAAAAATTGAATCCATATACATATGCACTTATGTTGTATATTAATTATTTTAAATTGAATTTACATTTTTATTTCAGCAATACATCAACTGTGTTTAGAATGTAATCAAAAGTGTTTCCAATGTAAAAAAAATTATATTTATTACATTATGTACTATACAATAAAATATTTGTATAATATATTACTTAAGGCATAAACTTATTAAAAAGACCGGAGTATTAAAATTAGGAAAATGAAATTTTTTTCATGGAATACCTTTTCATGAGAAATATATTTCTTCTTTTTACATATTTTTTTAAATTTTCCAAGTCATAATAATTGGTACCTTGGAGTTCCATTTATAAATTTTAGTGACCAAAACAACGAATTTTAATAATAGTTAAGCGAATTATTATATCATTACACATTTTTTTAATTTAAAAAAGTGATCTTTGTAATATATTCGTACCCGCCAATAGTTTTCATAACTTAATACGGAAACGGCTTCTGGCAATTCCCTGGCTCACATGTTTTCAACGATACGTACTGTATACTATAATAATAACTGAAACAGTTGAAAAAAACATACATATGTACGCAAATATACTCACATACACACACGCACCTCTGACTTAACTTATGGTCACATTTCGCTTACTCATAATGGGATTTCCTACATATGGTGTTTGTAAATCTCCATTTTTTCTCATACATATAATCGAGTTAATGGTATTGCATCGACCGTGAATTCGAGTGGAGGAAAAGAAAGACCTAGGTAGCTGTATAAAGTTTTATTGGGTTATGTTATTATTCCTAAGGAAAACAATTGTAGTATGAGCTGCGATTTCATTCTGGTCGTGAAAATTTAGGATTTTTCAACTATGTTTATATTATGTTAATTAAAAAATCTAAAATTTTATATTTTATATGTATATAATATGTTATATAATAAATTTATTTAATTTATATTACGAAATAATATTATTTTATTATAATATTACTAATGTCCCATCAAAAAATAGGCTAGACTCTCATTAAACTCATATTTATCGTGGCGTACTGTTCATTCAACATACATTACTATAACATTAAATATTATTGTGATTTTGTATAATATTGTTATATTTATATAATCCATGATAATACTCATTTCAAAGGATATTATCTAAATACCTAGAAATAATCATTATTTATTCAAGATAATGTGCTTCAGTTGAACGAAAAAAATCATAAACGAAATTAAATTATAATGTTTGATGTAGTATTACTATCTGATAATTTTATTTATCAGTATGCCTTTGAATGAAAATAGGTTAAAAAGTGTCGAGTATATACGATTGTAGTTATTATTAAAGTGGATAAATTATAAAATTTTGGTACACATAAAAATTAACATTTATAATAAATGTATTACTATATCAGTAGGAATCATACACCATATTTTTTTCTACGATTATCATTATAAAATATTTTCGGCGTCAACAGTTATAAAATGCATGGTTATGTCTTATGTTTATTTAGATACGACGTATCATTTCTACACAACACACACCTAACATATCGATGGTGTTTTGTTGAAAGGGCGTATACCACAAAAAATCGAAAAATGAGTTATTGGTATCAAAATTTACAGAAAAAAAGGCGCATAATTTGTAATATTGGGATGGTTTAAAATATTGAAGATTATTCTCTATATAGCGGATATAAGAAATCCAAACGCCCTAAACTTTAAGGCCTAAAGAATATAAATATATTTTAACGGAGAATGTTAAAAGGGGGTATACCACAAGAATTGCTAGTGATTTTCTCATATAAGCTAACAGGTTTTGAATTATCACGTTTTTATCAAATTAATAATTTAATTGATGTTATTGTACCATGTACATATTATTATGTGACAGTTAACTAAACGTCAGATGGTCTACAAATAATAAAAATATTCGTGTCATTGTTTTATTGATTGAGGAAAAATCACACTTAATAATCATAGATTATAGACAATAATATTGTGATTAATTATGAAATTTATGATTAATACGATTGTTGTGTATTAGTATTTAGTTATACCTACTGACTACTAATTTAGTTTTTTTTTTGTAGAATTTTTCGGTTTTATTTTTTTGATAATTTTGTATCGAATATGGCTTCATCTAGAAGTAAAATGCTAATAAGTTTAGCTAAAAAAACTTCAGTAAATATTAAAGATTCCACTGTAACGTCTGTAACAGAAGAAAATGTCAATGATATTTGTTTGAATAATTTTAATACTTATAGTCATTAAATCATCTTAGTATTATGATCCTATTTTTTTAAAACTATTAACAATATTAACAAAGATTGTTATATTTTTATTGGAATATAAATTTATTTGATTTTGTAACATTATAACATATTAATTGTTTTTTATAATATTATTAGTATAAAAAATTAAAAACAATTTAGTTTTGATTGCTTTCCAACCATTTTAAATAAATTACTATACAAATAATAATATAATAATATTATTATTGACTATTATTGTTATAACAAAACGATAATTATTATAAGTTATGCAGAGGCTTTCAAAAAATCTGTAATTCTAAAAGGGCGTATACCACACAAAATAACTTTTGACAATAAGGCGTTCAAAATATTAAACTGGTATAAAGTGCGTATACCACATGTGTACATTTTTAACGTATAGATTTGAAAATCTATGTTATAAAGTGCGCATACCTTGACTACTATTATTTTGAATGATAATAAATATAATTCACATAAGTTTAAGCATTTGAATGATAATTGTTATCAAATTATCAACATGTCTACTATATGAAGGTATATCCGAGATAAATCGACTTTAACGGTATCATTTTTAAAAACACTATTTTGTTCCTCCTGAAAAATTTCAATTATGTGGTATACGCCCTTTCAACAAAACACCATCGATATGCGTATATATATATATATATATATATATTTTTTTTTTTCTTTCATAAGCTATAAACTATTCGGATTGAATATAGGACCCAAGGGTGTTAGTCGATAGTTCCTTTCTTACTGCACTCGGCAACCAAAATAATTAATTTGAGAGGGTTCAAGAACGTCAACGTAGAGGACAAAAAAGTCAACTTCTTACAGGACGCCACTGCTTTGAAAATAAATTTCAGAGCGCTTAAAGCATGTTGATTTAGACGTTCATGTTCGTTTTCACGTTTCATTGAAATAACAAACCGAAAATGACGACGATGGGTTTTCAGATAAAACTAAAAATACGTTTACGGGCGCACATACAGACAGTTATTCTCTTGGTGCATGTGGAAATTCAACGTCGCTCAGAGCTGAAAGGTTTTCTGAGGGTAATTCGATGAGTATGACGAATGATAAGTGTACGGCGCGTGCAATCCATTTATTTTCCTATAGTCATTTTTTATGGTAATTTTTTACGTGGGAATGATATGTTTTCAGTTTTTCATTAAACGTGCCAAGATGAATCCAAAAAGTCGTCGAGCTCCATTTTTATTTCCTTTCTCCACAGGTTTCACTCTTGTGTTTATCATAGTTTCAATCAGATATACGAGTATAAGCTCAACGAAATTGTTTCATACGATTTACATTATATTTTTATTTAAAAACAAATTTTGAATTGTCATATCAGAAAACAAGAAAATGGAAAGTTTTTTCAATTTGAAAACTGTAATTTATTTTTTGCAAAAATACATATTTATAAACAAAAAATATGCACCGATTCAGAGCCAAATTAATTACGGATCCTAGGAGCCTAGTTTCAGGCCCTAATTTATTGAAAATTCCGGAGATGCTTTTCTTTCTCAGTACAAATTCATAATATTTTGTTTTTTTAAGTACTATTTTGATAATAACTTTTTTATTTTCGTTTTATATTATTTGTGATAATTTAAACATCCATGATAGGAGAACTAACTGCAGAAGTGTCTGAGTAAAACTCAATGATCAGCTATAGGACATTCTTAAAAGAGTATCAACTATGTAAAAATTTTATTATCGTATTTAATCGATTTAAATTTTTAAGTGAAAATATGGAACGAAAAAAGATAGTCAAAATGAGTAAAAATATTATTTAAAAAAGAACATCACTTGAAATTATTTTTTAGCAGTATAATGGAGTAGATTTCTAGAAATATTTGACAATAATAGTGTTGAACTGTAAGATAAGTTACTTGATTTATTAGCCTTGGAGTTTTTGAAATTTCTATGGGAGTATATTGGTTCAATACAAACTAATTTTAATGATGCAGAAAAATGGCATTAACTCTTTAAATGTTGTTCATAAAATGTATACGTTATTCTTCCTCTACCTAACCTTCTACCAAATATTTGAGGTCGGTCAAAAATAACATGTATAAAATGTATAATACCTACTAAAAAATATTAATAAGCTAACTTGGGGCGTCATTTGGAGAGTGGGCAACTTATGCATTTGTCATAATCTAGAATTTAGATATTCTAAAATCGGGATATCATCAAACTATAATTATATATTTTTTAAAGCCATTGACATTTTTTAAATCAAAAAATGAGACGTGTACTGTACAGGTACTCATATACTTATGTACAAAGTTCAAAGATTCGATAAAAAAAAAAAAAATAATAATAAAAAGCGTGTTCCAGTAGAGTGTCTAAACGTGATTCAAATATATAACAAACACATGGGTGGTATTCACCTCCTAGATTTTATAGTCGTTAGTTATAGAATAGCTATGAGAAGTAAAAAGTCATCATCATCATAAATGGCTTTTATAACTCTATTAGAGTTTTTGCCGCCAACACTATGTCCCTCCATTTCTCTCGATCTTGTATAATTTCCTTCCATTCTTTAACTCCCACAGTTTTTAGATCCTCTTCTATTATGTCAAGCCATCTCTTCCTTGGTCTGCCTCGAGGTCTCTTCCCTTCTGGTTGCCATTCTATCACTGCCCTTATGGTTTCTTCTTTGCTTCTCCTCATTATGTGCCCAAACCACTGTAACCTTTGTCCCTTTATGTAGCTAGTGACTGGTGCTAGGCCCAGTTCTTCCTGTAATTCCTTATTAAACTTTCTTCTCCAATCATTTGTTCTTGCGTCGCGAACTGGTCCACATATCTTTCTCCATATTTTGTTTTCGAAGGTTCTAAGTCTTCTTTTCGTCACGCTTGTTGTTGTCCATACTTCATACCCATAAGTGAGAGTAGGCCTTATTATTGCCGTGTATAGCCTTAGTTTTGTCTTCTTAGACAACGCTTTAGACTTAAAGAATTTTGATAATGCAAAAAAGGCTTTTTCTGCCTTTGCTATCCTCGCACTTATCTCTCGTGACCAATCATTTTTTGTACTAAGAAGCGCTCCTAAATATTGGAATTCTTCCACTTTTTCGAAAGCTATTGACTCAAATATGTTTTGTGATGGATCGCTGTCGAGAATCTCTAGAATTTTTGTTTTTTCCACATTAATCTGTAACCCTAATTTTGCTGCAGCGTTTTCGAGAGCCATCGTTCGATTTAAAGCATCCTCTAGTGATTCACCAAGGATGTTCAGATCATCCGCAAAACCTAGAATCTGCACTCGATGTTCATTGATCGCTATTTTTACCGAAGTAAAAAGTGGTATTTTAAATTATTTTATCACTTTTTGGATATGTCATTGGTAAATGTATGATTACTGTATAGGAGATCAAGAAAAAATAATGATACTATTCTACTAGGTATCAAAATTTAGACAAGAAATCGCTGTCACTCTTTTTCGGATAGGAACATTGAGTATCCCAATAAGAAGAAGAAAAAGAAAAGTTGATGAAATCGTAATTAAATATAAAAAACGAGGTAAATTTAATTTAAGTAAATAAATATATGTTTATAAGATAAATTAATAACAGATAAATTACACCATTACAGGAGTCTAAACATATGCATCATCTAAAGATGTTAGATACGACCATAATAACCATTTATCTGAAGTTGGGAACAAAAGAGTACGAAAATATCGTTTATTAAATGCATAAAGTGCAATGTTTTTTTTTTTATATTTAAAACATAACAATAATTGTTTTCTTTCATATCATCAATAAATATTTAATAACGTTTAAATAATAAAAATTTGTAATATTATATTTTTATTTTATTTTATTTTATATTAGAATATATATGGGCTGCGACCTTTTGACTGTAAACAAATAAGAATAACCGGTTAACTTTAAAATTAATTATAAAAAAATAAAAAAATAAAAAAATAAAGAATTATTAACACTTTCACTGCGTCTGTCGGCTATATCCGACAGTCTGATTTTTTCATGGGGCGTCTGTCGGTTATAGACGACGCGTAGATATTGAAATAGTGCGTTTGTCGGATATAGCCGACATCAGGCTTCTTGAATTAAATGTACTCTAAAATGGTGACGCACTGTGATAATCTTTTGATTTTCACGAACGCCTCTCTACAGATAATTCTTGTCATTTCAGTCCAATCCGTTTATTAATAGCTATTTTTGTTGGTTTTTTCCGACATTAATAAAAATACTCAAAAACGTTGCCGCTCCAAACAAAGTATCGTATATTTATTGGCGCTTCTAATGTGTCACCTTTAATTTTCGACCGCAGTGAAAGTGAAAAATATTAATAAAGAAACATCATTATTATGTGGAGAATCAGATAATGAAATTAAATATTATATAACAACAGACAGTTTCGATGCAGAATATAACAGTGTTGATTTAAAAGTAAATGGTAGTAAGAAAGGTGGGGTTTGTATTGGCATTAGACATCATACGTCTTAATAACTCTTTAGATAAGTAGTTGTTGGTACACAGAGGAACATGGAAAAAAGTTACGGAACTCTAAAATGCGTTAATGAGAGTAAGTTTGGGGAATCTACACCACCAGCTAATAAGCCTTTTTTAGAAACTTGCACTCATTTTACGTCTGCCCTTTGCTTATAAAACAAGCCCTAATTAATTGTCAACTGGAGTGTAGTCATGTGGTGTACAATTAATGCCCAAAAAGTATCTGATAAATCTCAAGAACCTATGCTTCACTCCTTCTACTTGACACGCATTGTCAGCAGTATGGGGATCCAATGATATGAAACCATTTTTAACATTTGGCCGAACTAATGAACAGTAGAATACTTAAGATGTGATAGTTAGCTTAAGATCCTTTGAAAGTCAAATTATAATACCCAAGACTTTTAGAGCTTTAATACAAATCATCTCTATATGAAGACCCGGATCAATGTTGCTGCATAGGCGGAGATTAGGGGGTACTTGGGTTGCTTAGCCCCCCCTAAAAATATCAAAATTATTAAATTTCGTAGTATAAAATATTAAAATAGGTACTTATTTTACAACAATTTACATTTAAGCCCTCCTAAAATTCAATCAAATCTCCAAAGATAAATATAAGAATTTAGTACAGAGAAGAAAGAACTCCTTATAATCACAACTGCTTGAAGATGATTTAAAACTAGCGTGGGCTTTTATTCAGAACTATAATTTTGTTTTAATTAATTTAAATACCAAGATGGATAAGTCAATGTACGAAACATACAATTAGAATACAGTTAGTCATGCTTCAGATAAGACAATAAAACCGTAGTTAAAATATTATACGTTACATTTAAAGCCGATAAGTTTAGTACGGAGATCATGATAATTTTGGTAGAGACCAACGATGGGTGCATGACAGGTTAGTTGTACTGTGTATTGATAAGTGGTGGATTATGGCGTACGTCCCTATTTTTGAGAAGGCTGGTTTAACATTTGGCATATTATTTTCAAATATAATTTGTAGACCAACTTCACCATTTTTTGTTCCATGATCAAATTCCACATGATAATTACGCAATTACGAGTATAATTGCGTAGGATAGTCTTATTTTTACCAACCGAAATTCATCCAAAAATTCAGTACCATAATGTCTTGCTATTTCAATTTGTATGACCAAAGTATTATTTTATATTATATTTCAGTATTGTTACATTATTTTAGCTGACATGTTTTAATTACAGTAACAACTTTTGTTAGCATTTATTTCAAGATATCGACATTTTACAATGTTTTATAACTAAATAATAAAATATCTCTTTCTCTATATCTCTTTTTCTATCTTTTTGGATAGAAATTGCTTTCATCCTTCGTTTTGAATGAATCATTAAGTTAAGGTATCATTTCAACTCTAGATTTTAGTTACAAGAGAAGAGAGACAAAATAATTCCGAAATAAATACGGTTAACCGATTTCCTTCTTCGCGGGTTTTTCCTTAAGCCTTTTTTCGACCGATTGATATGCAAAAAAGGATTCCTTTTGTAAATACGACTTTCTTAAGTTCAAAATGTATCAGTCTGGGAGATATTAGAAACCTATGGCGTGAGGAAATACAATAAAACATTTTAAGGTTATGCAAATAATTTCTTTTTAAATTGTTTGTTTGACACATTCCTGAAAATAACTTATTCTTGTGTAATATATTCTTATATTATTTTTCTTTTAAAAAAAAAATAAAATGGCATAAGAAATTTCACTAAATTAAATATATTATAAATGTAATGATCATGAATGTATACAATACATTCATATAATACATAATCTAACAGAATAATTTTACTTAACATGTATTACTAGTTTCATTTTCGCAATCAAAATATTTGGCAAAATCCTTATTTTACTAAAAATGTTCTGTCAAACCAGTTTTTGCTTTTATATGAAAATTAAAAGTTAAATAGTATAGTAGTTAAGTGGATCAATATTATGGTAAGCTTTTCTATTTCAGAACAGACTTTTTCACATATATAAACATTTAATCTTTAGGAATAATTAATTAGATGTTTGATATGATATTCAATTTTTACCTATCGAACTATAGAAAAAAAATGTTGTTTCAGGATACGTCATAAAAATACAGTAGAACCCGTTTAAGACGCTCTCGCTTAAGACGATTTCCCGGCTAATACGCTCATTTTTACGAGTCCCTTGATTTTGACAACGTTTAACATACGAATTAACTCTGGATAATACGCTCTATGTTCCCGGATAAGACGCTCGCCTTGTCAGTTATATTAATATAAAAATACATCGTATATACGTATCACTAATAATAACTAAATAATAACGATAACGAATAGTGTGTACGTGTTAGTAGTACTGGTTTTCGGACGATAAATATTGACGATTAGATACGACACACTACACAGTACACATGGCTATTCACGTAATCGGAATATAATCGGATATGGCCCCAGAAGTTAGTAACAAAAGTTAGTGGTTATATAAAGACGTATAGTAAAGTGTAATTTATTTTATCCTCTTTAAGTGTAAATTGTTCGAGTTAAATTTTTAATTATGGCTGAATTATGAAATAAGTAATATGTATAAAATAATATGCAATATAAATTTAATAACTCACTCAGCAAAGTAAAAAAAACATAATAGGTACATGTTTAATATGTACAATATGTAAAAAAATTTTTTGTAAAAAATATGTAAAAAAAAAATTTTGTTCCCGCGTAATACGATTTCCTGCTTAAGACGCTATTTTTAACTGGTCCCTTGGAGAGCGTCTTAAACGGGTTCTACTGTATATGTAGTTGTTAAAATGAGAAGAAAGTTAAAATACAAGTACAATAAAAACTGTGAAAACATATTTTTGTAAAAATATTGTAGGTTAAGTAACGACTTTAAATTATATAATTTTTTTTTTTTAAACGTAAATCAATTCATAAAGGAACTTACAGTTAAAAATATTACATTGTATTATATTGTCTGTCAATGAAAATTGTATAGTATAGTGTATACAATTTTTATAATGAAAATATACTTTGCAAAGATAAGTTTTGCTCAAATAATTTTAATTATGAAAAATCATCTATTAGCCATATATTTATATTTCGCAGGTATATTTTACTATTTTAATAGGAAATATCGTTTAAAAATCAATCTAATGACAATAATAGTAGATCTTTTTGGATATTTAAAACTCCAGTTAAGTATCTAAACATCTCTTGTTTCATCAGCACGATCTAAAATGAGAATAGGTTTAAGAAAACTAAATTATTGCAAGAATCAATAAATTAGTATGTAATATTTATGATTTATTTTTTTAAATTTAACATACTCTATACAATTTTCCGAATAACAATAATTTAAATATTTAAATTATACACAATTAATTTATTTCTTAATTAATATATAGTATAAAATTAAACAATTTTAAAATATATATTTAAATGTTTAGGGTAGTGAACTAAGCAAATCAATAGCTTAAAATTAAGACATGTAATTTATTTATGATATGAACAAAATTAATACACATTTGTAGTTTAAACTTAAATACCAAATGAAAAATAAAATTATTTCGGTAGTGAAATATTGTCTTCATAGTACTTGAATACTGATTAAATGGATTTCATTGCCAATTATTGTAAGACATCCAATAGCATTATGGATGATATAAATGATTTAGTTTATTTGTGCGATTATGCGATTAAACATTCAAATTAAATGATTAAAAAAATAAAACCCTCGTAAACTGTTAAAGGAGTCGTATAAACACTGTAATGGTATTTATACGATCTCCGAAGAAAATCATTTTACGGCACATTCAGCTTGTATTACAACTTAGTTTATATGGAATAAATAAATTAAATGCATTTGGGTTTCGTTGAGAATACAAACAACATAGTATAATGAAAATGGAATAACGCAATTTGAAATCAATACAACACAACACA